>JAMWYP010000830.1:0-30954 GCA_025563575.1 Acacia pycnantha
TTAACTTTATTTGAAAATAACACAAAAGGAACTCTCAAATTTACGATAAGCCAGGACAGTTGCAACTAATGTTATTTTAAATAGGAACAATTAAAAAATATAATTATCTTTTCTTTTTTTCTTGAAGCCACCTAATAATAACAACCGGAAGGGAATAATCTCTAGAGCATTTAATATATATTTTTCCATATTTTTCCTTCAATACAATTAATTCATTATAATTAATATAGCGCTCTCTTTGGTTCTTAATGTAAGACATGTTTATCTAATTTGATTAAATTAAGAAAGTTAATTAAGTTAGTTAATATGACATATTTTTTCTAAAATATGCTAATCATCTTCCTTAATTTCTTGAATTATTGATAGAGCATCAATAGGGCTAGGATAAATTAGAAAAAGATTGATAAATATAAAAATAAATTTTACATTTAGAACCAAATTTTAATTTTTCAGTTAGATCTTACATTAAGGACCAGAGATGTAATGACTTTTGTTAAGAGTATATTTGAAAATTGTTATAAAATTTTTACTTATTAAATGTTATGCTCTTCTTATCATACTTACAAGGCACTTCCAATATGTTTCACACAAAAAAAACCCTTAAACTTCATTAATTCTGTTTAAAAATTTAACAACTTTCTAACTTATTCATATTTAAATATACACTATTCTTTAATAATAATGAATTATCAGAAGATAATTAATCAAATTACTGAACCGGCTTGGAAGATCAACTAAGGAGTCTTCTAATTTTTAGTCAAAGAACTCAAACATTTCTAAACACAAATTAGAGATTTAGAGTTCACATAAAACTAAATCTAAATAATCTAAGACTCATATATTATTAAATTTAGCATACTTATTGTTTGAGTTTACACTTCCCAACATATACTGTAATCAAAGTTTATTTTGAAATGAGTATATATATGTGTAACAAAATATTGAAGAATATAACACGACCAAAACTAAATTATTATACCAACCATCTTTATCCTCATCATCATAATTTAGCGTTTTAGCTAGTGTATAATTAAAAACTGGAAATAGACATATAGGAAATTGTAAGGGATAATAGAAAACAGTGGAAAGTAATAATATGTACTAACAATCATATACCCATCGCTTCCAGTACGGGAGTTGATTTTTGTCAAGAGAATCAGGAAGATAGAATGCAATATGCTCAATTGTTGAGAAATTCGCGAAGTCAACAGCAAAAAGCATAGCAGATCCAAGACAATCTCTATTTATATATGCATCAAAATCATATACATGAACAAACAGAAAAGAATTGAAATGAAAATGATTATTATATTATGCTTTGTTGATATAATTATTATTATCTAAAAGTTACGTATGTTACCAAGTTCTCCAGTGAGGAGACAGGTTGCGAAGAAGACAGTACCCAAGTTGCGGTTTTCTGTGAAGAGTTGCAAAGGAGTGACAGAATAGAGATAGCGTCCCAGTACTTTGAGGCAAGCACGAAAAGCCAATAGAACAGGAATTCCCCAATTATAGCGTCTATTTGGAATTGCTAGTGCATTGCTATTTTTGTTGATCAAGCATTTTGCTATTGCAATGACTCCACTATGGTCTGCAGCTATTGTAAGTGGAGTATCGCCAAAAGCATCGTATATTTCAAGATACTCAGGTGCAACTTACCAATCCTCTACTACGCCCACATGTCCAAACTTTGCCGCCACATGAAGAGGTGTTTCGCCTCTTGAAGCACCAAATTCTACATCTAAGACTATAGGATAGCGATCAATGAATGCTTTTGCAGCAGGCCAGTTATTGTCAGATATGGCCTTGTACAGAATACGCATCTCTATCTCATCATAATTGTACATCGATCGCTAGTGGCTCTGCAACTATGTCGTTAAAAAAGCGCCTCCCTTCCATAACTCAACTTACTTAAAGCTCTTTTTCTTGGAGATGGTGATGATATATACTCTATGCAATATAGCTGCGCGTTTCAAAATTTAAATTTTTATATAGCTAGCAATTAATTAATGGCCAATATATTTCTTGATGACTAAAAATATTTTCAGTTGAAAGGAACAAATTAAAGATAAATCATACACAGTTCGCTTACCTCCTCTGACAGAAACTTTGAAACTGCACTATGTCACTGGCTCAGTGAGTCTTCTTTAATCCTGTACGTACCTCTCTCCTCATCACTGCACATAATCACCAATTCTTGCAGTTTGAGAAATTACTAAAATACACATGTACATTTCATTCAAAGAAACAAAGAGCAAGTGCACTTATACCAGTTGTTGCTTGTTCTAAGTGTGAATCTGTGGTGGCAATATTATTAGTCTTGTTACTTCTTTAGGAGCTCGCTCACACTTCACTAACTCTCTTCACACACATTGTGTATTTATTGCCATTTCGTTTATTCTTTGCGTGTTCGTATGGTTTAAGATATAATTGGACACCAAGAAACGCATCGTGATTCTATTCTTTCCTTCAAGAAGCAAGCGAAAGCATCATATTCCCTCGATCCATAATATAGGGCACTTCAGCTATATCACAGGAAATAAAAAATGATAGTTAAGTCATTTAATATGTCTTAAAATGTTTTTTTTTCCATTTATATAATTCTTGAGATAAGAGGGAGTATTGATTAAGCTGGAAGTGAGTTATATTCTTTTTAGGTTGCTTTAAATTGAATGCAATAATATCTCGCAAGCAGACAAGAAGCAAGGAATGGAAACAAAAGGTTACTAACGTAATTTTCTTTTGCCATGGTTACTAACGTAATTAGTTGTATGTAATACGTCACGCACACAAAATTTATTATTTTCCAAACTATTGGGCATTCTTATTATACTCACGTTTGTGTTTTATAATGCTATCAATAATTAAAACTTGAGAGTATTGTTAATTTCTATATGTATTTTCATTTTTTATTCAATATATAATTAATGTATCCAATACTCATATGCTAGTAATATTATATTTAATATTAATTAATCGTTAATTTTAGTTTATTTAATATTTTAAGAAAGTTCAAATTTTATTTTTCTTCTTGACAAAATGTGCAACAGCTACGTGAAGTCGAGAATAGAGCTGATCAATTTTTGCCGATTTTGTCAAATGGCTTCAATTATTTTTTTACGTTCCAACCCTTTTCTAGTTAAATAATACTTCTTTCTCAACAGAAGTACGTGAATGAAAGATTGTTCTTGGCAAAAAATAAAAAAGAATGAAAGATTGTGCAGCAATACGTGAATGAGAGATTGCGGATTGTAGGGCTAAGCATGAAACCCATAACCTATGAGCCCGCCTAAAACCCAGCATAATTGGGTCATATTGAGCCCGCCCAAAAAGACTTTATAACGGGTTGGGTTAGAACCCGCCCATTTATGATTTAAATGGGCGGTTTATAAGCATACCTATGAGTTGCCCATACCCGCCATTTAGTGTAACTTTTTTATTAATTACCCATCCATTTCGCATTCCGCGTAAAGCATTCCCTGAATCCCTTCCTATTCGAGTATTCAGTCACCTCTAATCTATAATCATAATGGCCATCAACTCTCAATCTCGTTCACTTTCTCTCTTTATGGCTCTGTCTATTCGAACTTGTGAGTTGCTATTGACTCTACATGTAATGAAGAGAATATTTTAGAAGTAGATGAATATCTTCAAACTAAATTAGTTGGATTTCGTGATCCAAAATTTGATGTTTTAGCATGGTGGAGAGTGAATACTTCTAAGTATTAAGTTTTAAATTTGTTGGCATGTGATTTGTTGGGTATACTAATATCTATAGTATCTTCAAAATTAGCTTTTAGTATTGGGTCGAATACAAGATTCTCTTAAGTGAATTTGAAGATGATGAAGACTGAAGCATGTAGATTCAATGAAAGCATGTCATTTTGTTAATCTATGAACTAGTGGTTATAATGTTTTAATTTAAAAGTTGGAGTTTGAACATCAAGATTATGTAACGATTATACTTGTCTAAATTTATGTTATTTTATGTGAATTGTAATCATGGAACTTTGGAGATTTAGATTTCAGAAATTGGAATAATAAATTTAGATGGATGTTTAATGCTTATATATGTTTTTTAATTAAAAAAATTATTAAGTCAAATGTAAATGGATTATTCAAAACCCGGTTAGCCCGCCCATTTATGTGATAGCCCATTTACATGGGTTTAAATGGGTTGAGGTACGGGTATGGGCTAACCCATACCCATTTAAAATTAAATGGGCGGGCTATGGGTTTAGCCTCGGGTTGCCCAACCCGCATATTGCTCTGCCCTAGCGGATTGTTTCAAACTATTTCATTTTTCATTTTTATTTTTTTATTTGGCTAAAATATGCTTTTAGTTCTTTGAGTCTTTCTTGAGGTATATTTTTAGTCCCTTAACTTTATAAAATATATTTTTGATCTTATATTTTTAACACCATTAATGTTACTAACGTAAAATGTTGACGCACCAAACTCAAGTGATGGCTATGTAGCTAATAAAGTATACTTAAGTTTTAATTTTTAATATAATTTATTTAGATTACTAACGTAAAATAAGCTGACCAATTGCTGCAAATGAAATTGAGTTTTTTATATTTAGATTATTAAACTAATTTTTTTTAAATACAATCGATATTTTCATATTGTCTGCTTCATTAGGTTTTTAGATATTTTTTAATTTAACCATATTTTAAATTTAAGATTAATAGCACTTAATTATACAGTTATCTCTTAAGCTTGCACAGTCATTATTTTAGTTTGTTGCAATAACATTTTTTGTTAGCAATATTCACAATATTAGAATTATATGACCAAAAGTATATTTTTTTAATGTTAAGGGAACGCAAATATACCATATATAAAATTTAAAGGACTAAAAGTATACTTTATGTAATACCCCAAAAATACGTATCATAATTTGGTAAAATTATACCTATAGAAAGTAGGTGAATATGGGATATCAAATACTAAGTTATAATTATTTTCTAAAGGAAAATCTCTGGGAAATTAGAAAATCTAAGGGCATAAGGGACATAAATACTTAGGAAATTGTGAAAGCTATAAAAGAAGCAAGTAAAAATCTATTTGAAATAGGGAAGGATATTGTCCCTAATTTAGGTAATTTAATAAGTTACAAACTTGGAGAAATTGTATAAGAGTGTCCAAAAGGTAATAAAAGACCAAAATACCCTTACAAATTATAGAATAATGTAAGAGGCATGGAAATACTAAGGTTAATGCAAGGGTATGAAGGTAATGAGGCATTGTAGTTAAGAAAATTATCAACAAGTGATAAGAGAGTAATTAGGTAATATTGAGCTAATTACTTAAGCATAAGCAAATGAAATTCAGAGATAATTATGTAAAGCTCAAAAATTAGTAGAAAATGGTTGAAAATTAGTAAAAGTATATTTACTAATTAATTGGAAATTTTTGAGAAAAATAGTTGAGTTTAGGTATTTTTAAGCCTAAATACAAGAATTGACCAATAGGGAAATTTTGTAAAAAGTTATATAAAATAATTATTAAATAATTATTTTATATATTCTTAATTAATTAATTAAATAATTAAAACGAAAATTAAAATAAAGAGGATCAGATTTGACCGAAATTTTGGACTCAAAAAAAAAAGAACAAAAATTAAAATAAGAACAAAAATGAATTTGTGCAACTTGTTATTATTATAATATTATAATTAATTAAAGTAAAAAGTTATGAATAGTAACTTAAAAATTAGGAAACGGATCCTATCTAGAGATCTAGGAATAGGAATTCCAAAGTCGGGTAAAAAATTGCTCGGTGAGTTTTACCTTCAAGTGACCTCTTAGGAAGTTAATTCCGAGCGTCGATTGTGCTTTTCCTAATAAGACGAAATAGGAAAAATGCGAGATAGGCACATTTTGGATATAGAGAAAATAAATTCTAACTCAACATCTAGGCATGAGTTTGAATTTATTTTGACATATTTGGAATCAGTGAATTTTTCTGAGGAAGTTGGTAATTTCAGAAATGCGTTCTTAAACCGGACGCGATCGGACACGTTTTTCGAGAAAACTTCAACTGGACAGTTGGAGCCCTATATGGGATTAAAATTTAGGTTAACTTGGACATTTCTAATGAGTGAGGAAATGGTTTCAAAGTTGTAAATCCAGAAGTTTAAGATTTTTCCGAAATTACGCGAAACGGACACCGAACGGGAAAATTCTATCGGACCGGGCATAAGGTGAGCATGTGTCACCATTTTGGACCACTCTTTGCTGCCACATCTCCCCATTTTCGGCCAAGAAGCCTTGCATGGACAAGAATTAACCACCAAATTGCTTTGAATTTACTTGGTTAAGGTTAAATTGCAAAATGACATTTAGGTCCCTTAAATCTTCTATAAATAGGCAAGAGGTCTCTTCATTTCTCACATCCATTTTCAAGAGCTCTAGGCCGAAATATAGAGAGGGAAAGTAGAGAGAGAAGCTCTGGAAAAAATTGTCCTAAGTTCTTCTACGGGTAAGTCTTTCGGGCTTTAGTTTTAGTTCGAAAGATAGTAGAATTTGTTAGAATAGCCTTTAAATTTCAAGTATGATTGGGTATCATATGGGAGGGCTATTTTAGTCATTATTTTCAAAAATCAAGATGGCGTCGAAGTTCTGGCGAAATTTTGGGAAGAAAGTTAGTAAGAGTAACGAAGTCTTTGGCGAATTCCGCTGATTAGGGGTATAGGGCAAAATGGTAATTTTTACCTAAAATGCCAGTCGTAATGTCAAATCACTAATGAAAGTGATATTACTCTTATAGGACGTCAGAAATCCTAATTTGTTCTATGTCGTATCTTTGGGAGCAATATGTCTTTATCTTTGGGAGCAATATGTCTTTATCTTTGGGAGCAATATGTTTTTATCTTTGGGAGCAATTTGTATTTATCTTTGGGAGCAATACATATACATTGATTGTGATAGAGTGATGTTAGTAATGTTAAAGTCTCTGTTGTCTCGTGTACATAAACATGAGGTTAACCGTTACACCGAGATCCGATGAACGTTGGATCTCGGCTCTTACTATAGCATCACATCAAGGTCCGGAGAGAGGGACCAAGGACGGAGGATAAGAGTAAGCGAGCGGACAAGACACATGAAGATGAAGACCACGTGAAGACCGAGTAATGATCGGCCGAGAAGATCTAAAGTCGTAAACAGATAATGTATTAATCTTTATGAACAGGCGATTACGCCACTGTTATTGTTATAATCAGTTACTCAATGTTTTGTTCCGATGCTCTACTCTGATGTTTTAAAAAAAAAATTTGGCTCTGAAATTGGGATGTTACACTTTAACCTTTTTATTTTTATACCTGAAAAGCAGTACGAAATGTGAAGCCAAATTTTTTTTTAAAGATGGAAGTTGGATTGTGGTAAGATTGTTTTATTTGGAAATTAATGTGGATGAGGTTTTTTTTAAAAAAAAAAAAAAAAAGAAATTACTGTGGTTGTTCGGCCTGGGAATTAAATAAAGCATAAAGGGAATTAAGGTCGTTGTAGCCAGCACATGGTCATACGAACAAAAAAAGAATAGAGAACAACCAGTCAAAAGGACAAAATCTTTTACAAAGTATATCCATGTAACAATATTTTAATAACAAAATGAGGCCAAAAAGATTCCAAATTTAGGACACTGAATATTTGTGATTGTATGACACACCTCAAAAGGCACAATGTTGTTGTGAAAAAACTACTCAAACTGTTCATATTCGTCATCGTCTCAACAAAACCTATATACAACTTATCTTCTCGAAGTTACGTAAACCATGGTGAGCTGAAACAAAGGCAAAAGGGTTTTAAAGAGGTGATGAAAAACAACCTCCAGCATTAAAATATTCGAAGGAATATGGCTGGAGGAGGTTTTGTTCATCGTCAAATCAGACCAAGGCAATACGAGGTGAGAGTGACAACCTATGTATTGGTCTCTTGTTTTGTGGCCGCCATGGGAGGTCTTCTCTTTGGTTACGACCTTGGGATTACAGGAGGTGTAACTTCCATGGATCCATTCTTGATCAAGTTCTTTCCTTCTGTGTACAAAAAAAATGAAGGCTGAAGAAGGCCATGAAACAAGAAGCTGCTCTGCCTACTGCAGATTCAACCATGATATCCTTACTTTGTTCACCTCATCTTTGTATCTCGCAGCATTAATAGCCTCTCTCTTCGCCTCTAACACCACAAGAATCCTCGGTCGTAAAACCTCCATGTTCCTCGGTGGCTTGTTCTTCCTTGTCGGTGCCTTGTTGAATGGTTTTGCCCTAAACGTTGCCATGCTCATCAGCGGTCGTCTGTTACTTGGTTTTGGCGTCGGCTATTGTAATCAAGTAAGTAACTCTCACCGGCATAGTTTTAAAGATCGAGTTCATAAATAGTACCTCCAGCCGTTAATATAAGATCTCATTTATTTATAATGCAATATTCTAGTATATTATTAGAAATGTAGAAACATATTAGTTTAACACGGTTTAACATACTTAGTTATCAATCTGCATTTCAATACCGTTAAGTTTAACATTGTTTAGTAATTAAATTATTATTTAACAATGGAATGCCAAATGTTAGTTTCAGCTGATTTATTAATTAATATAATTAATAATGCAAAACAAAGCTCACCACTAATCTTACTTTCTAATCAATAACTGTTGGTGAGAGCGACTCTAGCTAGAAGTTGCCAACAATAAATCATCATTTGATAACCTTTAATCAACATTACTCTTCAATTCTGCATATATAATTGTTCTATATGAGAGGGAGGCGTAAGGCCATTCAAAGAAAATCATCATGCTAATAAACTTTGTTTTTGTTATTCAAATGAACGTATATATTCTACGGTTTGTAATTTTCCTTTTGAAAGAACTTTCATTCACATGTATCATAAAAATCATTTATTTTTAAGATCTTTAATATATGAATATAATATCTGTAAACACATGCAAAGGATGATTAGCAAGTCCTTTGAATTAAGATCATTTTATTTGTACATAACTAGTAAATTTATATTTCAAATATGACATTTATACTATGAACCAAATTTTATATTAAGGATAAAGGTAATATATATAATTGCCCAAACCAACTCAAATTTGGTCTTTTATGTTTGTAGTCGGTTCCGTTGTACCTATCTGAAATGGCTCCACCAAATATCAGAGGGGCGTTGAATATGGGATTCCAGATGATGATAACGATTGGTATTTTGTTTGCAAACCTGATCAACTATTTAACTGCTGAGCTTGAAAATGGATGGAGGTATTCTTTAGGTATCGGAGCAGTCCCAGCTCTTCTGTTGTGTATAGCTTCTCTTTTCTTAGGCGACACGCCAAACTCCATGATTCAAAGAGGAGAATATGGTCGAGCTAAGATAATGTTGCAGAAGATTCGTGGAACCGAACATGTCGACGACGAGTTTCAAGATCTCATAGACGTGATTGAAGTTGCAAGGCAAGTGGTACATCCATGGAAGAACATCACACAACCTAAATATAGGTCTCAACTCACTCTATGCTCTTTCATTCCCTTCTTCCAACAACTCACAGGCATCAACATCATCATGTTCTACGCACCCGTCCTTTTCCAGACTCTCGGCTTTGGAAACGACGCTTCTCTCATGTCATCCGTCATCACCGGCATTGTCAATGTCAT
Organism: Acacia pycnantha; assembly: GCA_025563575.1. Classification (NCBI taxonomy): domain Eukaryota; kingdom Viridiplantae; phylum Streptophyta; class Magnoliopsida; order Fabales; family Fabaceae; genus Acacia; species Acacia pycnantha. The sequence goes on from JAMWYP010000830.1 coordinate 9,651, forward strand.
AGCCACAATGGTTTCTATTTCATCTGTGGACAAGTTTGGAAGAAGGGTTTTGTTCCTTGAAGGTGGCATTCAAATGCTTCTTTGCCAGGTATGGTATTTATATACTCCCTTATAAGACCTAATTGATTTTCTTCGCTAAATAAAGTATTTATATATGTTGTGTGTAATCTAATTATATATGAGTTTATGAGTCAAACAAACTAGCTTGAAGAATAACGATAAATATAAATATTTTAAAATAATTTACTCCCCGGACTACAATATAAGACACTTTTAGAAGAATAACTTGATCCAAACTATAAGTCATTTGTAAGATAATTAATGCTCACTTTCTAAATTTTTTTCCGTGTAATTAATGCTCATTTTTAAGTTTTGTTCTTGTAATTAAATTTTCAAACACATTTTTTTAGTAAGGGTATAAGTAGGAAAAAAATTTCAATTTATGACATATTTAATGAGTTAACGATCACTTCTTGTTTTCTGAAAATTAGTTGAAGTGTCATATATTATAAATGTAACACCCCTACCGGCCTCGCCCTTTCGGGTGGCGGATAGAGGGATTCCCTTTTATATTTACCATATGTCATCTAATTACTTCTTTTTAGCATACATCAGAGTTTATCGTGGCAGAGCATTTCCCGGTTGGATTTCTGACAATACTGGTATAACTAAATGAAGTGACAAAATATAATCCCCGAAGGATAAAATATACAGTCATCCATTCTGTGCCCACACGGCCAAAAATATACAGTTATCCCATCTCAATAAAAATAAAAATCAAATCAAATCAAAAATAAATCTTCCTCGCCACAATCAACAACATCTACTCCGACTTCGCATTCTTACCCCTCTCACCAGGTACAGTCCTTGAGGTACTTTCAGAAGCTCTACAAAAATCTGGGATTCATAAATGGATCCCAGAGTAACCGTTAATCTCATATGTAATGCATATACAGTGTATGTATGTAACCATAATTAGGAAAACACCAAATAAATTAGCATTCAGTAACAAACGCGCAGTAACACAAACATACCAAGTATACCGTGTTAACTGCGGAAGGACTAATTGTCCTAGAAACAAACGCAGGACTGCTCAACAAAGCAAGCCCCGGATCCATAGCGCCAGGAAAACACGGTAGTCGGACTCACGAACCTGAGACCAGCTGAATGCACACAAACGCATGTCCCTTTTCAGGAGACACGGGTCCACAATCATGGAAAAACAAACATACAAAGCAACACAAAAGCATATGAGGATTAAGGTTACTACCTGATAGTTGACCAAAATTATCAGTATAATTTTTCTCCGGGTCCACAAGAATCAAAGTAACCCTAAAATAACCAAGATATATAAAAAAAATAAGTAACTCTTCTCTTATTTGTTTGATGACTAAAAATAAATCTTTTCAACCAATCCGAAATTTTCTAAATCTCAATCTTACATCTTATTTGTGAACACGTGGAAGGCATTAAGCATACCAACAATGAATCAATTTCAACACCATAAATAAAATCAATCTCTCATGTTCTTGAAGCTAGCCGAAACACAACAACCCTCCATTTTCAACAACCATTTTTATCATAATAACCTTCCTTCCTAAACTCCAAACCTTAAATTCAATCATTTATTCATTTATTTTATCTTTTATTCAGTCCCATCTTATGAAGGAAAACGCTTGGGTACCACTTTCACAACCATAAAATCATAAGGCAAGCCGAAATAATCACTTACTTGTTCTTGGTATTCCTCCCACTAGAAACTTGATCCTTTTCGTTTCTTCCTCCTCCTTTCGAGACTCAACCTTTAACATATCAAGAAAGAAGTTGTCCTTTAACATCATAAACCCACGTTGTAAGAGGTAGAGGATGGTAGAAATGAGTATACAAAATGCTTACCTTCCTCTTGATTGTTGCTCATTCTTCTTGTATCTTCTTGCTAACTTTCTTGCTTTTTTTTTTTTTCTTCTTCTCACGCCACCAGTGTAAAAATAGGAGGAAATGAACCCTTTAAATAGAACCCAAAGCTGATCCCTTTTTTTTTTCTTTTCCCCCTTCTTGTTCCCTCTCCATTACACCGGAGAAATCTAGAGAATTTCTCCTCTCTCTTTTTTTCTTGTTGGTCTCTCTGTCCCTCACACATCCGGCACCCTTGGGAGATTATTAGGAAAAAAATTGTGTTTCTTCCATCTTCAAGTCACGTGCTCACTACTCCTTGCTTAATTAATGTTGAATTGACTTTTCCCTCATATCATTTGTTCTTTTTTTTTTTCCTCTCTGGTCCGGTTTGAGGGAGTGAAAAGTGCAACATTTTTTTTTTTTATTCTCTTTTACTTGGTCCACAATCATGGAAAAACAAACATACAAAGCAACACAAAAGCATATGAGGATTAAGGTTACTACCTGATAGTTGACCAAAATTATCAGTATAATTTTTCTCCAGGTCCACAAGAATCAAAGTAACCCTAAAATAACCAAGATATATAAAAAAATAAGTAACTCTTCTCTTATTTGTTTGATGACTAAAAATAAATCTTTTCAACCAATCTGAAATTTTCTAAATCTCAATCTTACATCTTATTTGTGAACACGTGGAAGGCATTAAGCATACCAACAATGAATCAATTTCAACACCATAAATAAAATCAATCTCTCATGTTCTTGAAGCTAGCCGACACAACAACCCCAGACTCAACCTTTAACATATCAAGAAAGAAGTTGTCCTTTAACATCATAAACCCACGTTGTAAGAGGTAGAGGATGGTAGAATGAGTATACAAAATGCTTACCTTCCTCTTGATTGTTGCTCATTCTTCTTGTATCTTCTTGCTAACTTTCTTGCTTTTTTTTTTTTTTTTTTTTTCTCACGCCACCAACAGTAAAAATAGGAGGAAATGAACCCTTTAAATAGAACCCAAAGCTGATCCCTTTTTTTTTTCTTTTCCCCCTTCTTGTTCCCTCTCCATTAGGAGAAATCTAGAGAATTTCTCCTCTCTCTTTTTCTTGTTGGTCTCTCTGTCCCTCACACATCCAGCACCCTTGGGAGATTATTAGGAAAAAAATTGTGTTTCTTCCATCTTCAAGTCACGTGCTCACTACTCCTTGCTTAATTAATGTTGAATTGACTTTTCCCTCATATCATTTGTTCTTTTTTTTTTTCCTCTCTGGTCCAGCGGTTTTGAGGGAGTGAAAAGTGCAACATTCTTTTTTTTTTTTATTCTCTTTTACTTGGTCCACAATCATGGAAAAACAAACATACAAAGCAACACAAAAGCATATGAGGATTAAGGTTACTACCTGATAGTTGACCAAAATTATCAGTATAATTTTTCTCCGGGTCCACAAGAATCAAAGTAACCCTAAAATAACCAAGATATATAAAAAAATAAGTAACTCTTCTCTTATTTGTTTGATGACTAAAAGTAAATCTTTTCAACCAATCCGAAATTTTCTAAATCTCAATCTTACATCTTATTTGTGAACACGTGGAAGGCATTAAGCATACCAACAATGAATCAATTTCAACACCATAAATAAAATCAATCTCTCATGTTCTTGAAGCTAGCCGACACAACAACCCTCCATTTTCAACAACCATTTTTATCATAATAACCTTCCTTCCTAAACTCCAAACCTTAAATTCAATCATTTATTCATTTATTTTATCTTTTATTCAGTCCCATCTTATGAAGGAAAACGCAGGTACCACTTTCACAACCATAAAATCATAAGGCAACCGAAATAATCACTTACTTGTTCTTGGTATTCCTCCCACTAGAAACTTGATCCTTTTCGTTTCTTCCTCCTCCTTTCGACTCAACCTTTAACATATCAAGAAAGAAGTTGTCCTTTAACATCATAAACCCACGTTGTAAGAGGTAGAGGATGGTGGAATGAGTATACAAAATGCTTACCTTCCTCTTGATTGTTGCTCATTCTTCTTGTATCTTCTTGCTAACTTTCTTGCTTTTTTTTTTTCTTCTTCTCACGCCACCAACAAGAAAAATAGGAGGAAATGAACCCTTTAAATAGAACCCAAAGCTGATCCCTTTTTTTTCTTTTCCCCCTTCTTGTTCCTCTCCATTACAGGAGAAATCTAGAGAATTTCTCCTCTCTCTTTTTCTTGTTGGTCTCTCTCTCCTCACACATCCGGCACCCTTGGGAGATTATTAGGAAAAAAATTGTGTTTCTTCCATCTTGAAGTCACGTGCTCACTACTCCTTGCTTAATTAATGTTGAATTGACTTTTCCCTCATATCATTTGTTCTTTTTTTTTTTTTTTTTTTATCCTCTCTAGTCCAAGCGGTTTTGAGGGAGTGAAAAGTGCAACATTCTTTTTTTTTTTTATTCTCTTTTACTTCCTCCTCATGTCTAACCCATTGAAGATTAGTGAAGAAATATATATTTTATTTTCTTTGGCACCTATTCACGTCGACACGTTGAGAAGGATTGAAAAAGTGTGTACTCCATATCTTAATCCCACGTGATGCTCCCTCCCTCCTTTAATCAAATCTGTATTGCCTCATCCATCAAATTTTCATAGGCTCACAAGTACACCTACAACTAGATCATAATTACCTACTCTTCCCTTTCTTCCATGCGACAAGATGGATCTTTGGGGGTGATTTTATATAATTATCCTTTCACAAGTTCACTTCCTCTCTCTCTTATCCGACGATCTTAGAGAAGTGGGAAGTAATTTAATTTTTTTTTTCCCTCTTCATCTGATCTCTCTTTCATGTCAGATGGCTAGGGAATTATTGAAGAAAAAAAATGAGCTTCTCCTTGCCTCTACCAATGTGCTCCACTTCCCTCCTTCTTGCATATCTGACGCCAAGGGGAAAAAATATAAGAAAAATATTTTGTGTGTTGTTCTAATGCTTTCTAGTACACTTCCATATCTTCTTAAGTCCTTATATTGTACCATAACATACTGTTATATTTCCCCTCCTTTTATTGGACGAAAATTATAGAAATAATGAGGGAAAATATATTTTTACCTTCTTTGACATTATCGTCTCAATTTATTTGTAACCATATTTATTAACCATATTTTCTAAATAATTCCACATTATTTCCCATAATTAATATATCCTGTCAGAAAAATAAATACCATTGACTACTACTACTTGATAAAAAATTCATATATTCTCTTGATTAATTTATATGAAAATTTGGGGTGTTACATTTCTTCCCTCGTAAAAATAAATTTCGTCCTCGAAATTTGTCTATACATTTATCATGTCTTAAACTCTAGGTAGTTTTCTTTCATACCCTCAATCGTCTCCCACCTCGCTTCTCTAGAAGATAACCTGTCCAAACCACCTTCACAAAAGGAATACTCTTACGCCTGAGCTGCTTTTCTTGATAATCGATAATTCGCTCGGCTCTACTGCAAAAGTATGATCTTCCTGTACCTCAACGTCCTCATACTCAAAGACACGCTTTGGGTCTGGTTGGTATTTTCTTCAGCTGAGAGACATTGAAAACATCATGCAACCTACTCAGACTTGGTGGCATTGTTAACTGATAAGCTACAGGTCTCTGTTTTGCCAAAATCTCAAAAGGACCAATATAGCAAGGACTTAGCTTCTTGCGCTTGATGGCTCTTCCCGCTCCTGTAACAGGAGATATCTTCAAAAACACATGATCACCTACCTCGAACTCGAGAGGTCTCCTCCTCTTCTCTGTATAACTCTTCTATTTGCTTTGAGCCGCAAGGTGCCTCTTCTTGATTAGGTTGATTTGTTCAGAAGTTTCATCTACAATGTCAGGTTCGATTAGCTTCCGTTCAAATAACTCAGTCCAACAAAGAGGTGATCGGGATTTCCGTCCATACAGTGCTTCATAAAGAGCCATCTGTATACTAGAATGATAACTATTATTATAGGAAAATTCAGCTAGAGGTAAATATTGATCCATTTTTCCTTTGAAATCCAGGACACAGGCTCGCAACATATCTTCAAGTGTCTGGATTATCCTCTCTGATTGCCCATCTTTTTGGGGATGATAGGCAGCACTAAACCTTAGTTTCGTCCTAGTGCTTGATGTAAAGCTTGCCAGAATCGAGAAGTAAACCGAGGATCTCTATCAGAGATAATACTCTTTGGTGTACCATGAAGTCTGATTATTTCTCGAATATAAATCTCTGCCAGTTTCTCGGGAGAGTAATTGACACTGACAGGAAGAAAATGAGCAGACTTAGTGCGTCGGTCAACGATTACCCAAATTGCATAAGGTTGCTTGATCTTGAGTAGACCGATTACCAGATCAATGGTCACATGCTCCCATTTCCACTCGGGAATCTCCAAACCCTGCAAAAGTCCTCCAGGTCGTTGATGCTCAATCATAACCTTCTGGCAAGTCAAACATCTAGCTACATATTTTGATATTTCCTTCATTCCAGGCCACCAAAACTGTGATTTTAATTTTTGATACATCTTAACTGCGCCTGGATGAATAGTATACCTGCTCTTGTGAGCCTCGTCCAGAATCTTCTGTCTCAAATCATCTCTAGACGGCACATAAATTCGTTTATTGAACCGGATCAAGCCATTTGCGATATCATATTCTGTTGCTTCACCTCGAGTAATCTTCTCTCGAATAGATGCTGCTAGATCATCCTGCATCTGAGCTTCTTCTATTTCTGTGCATAGATTATTCTCCTCTTGGCTGACAAGGAGGTTAGCCATATAGACTCTATGAACCGCATCTTTATTCACAAAGATTTGGCATGACACACTCAAATCTCTAAAGTCTTATAATAGCTTCTGCTCTTGCATCATCATATATGTTACCTGTACTGTCTTCCGGCTCAACGCATTTGTAACAACATTAACTTTACCCGGATGATATTTTATCTTTAGGTTATAGTCTTTCAACATCTCCATCCAACTACGCAGAATATTAAAGCCTTACTACTTAAGGATTTCTTGCTATTATGCCAGTCGTACTGCATTCTCTAGACATGCTAGTCCAAAACCATCAAGCCAATCAGTATTCCACACAATGCTAAGCATCACAGGTCTTACCGCCCAGGGACACCGCCCCGTGCAAACTTGCACATCGGGTCTTGCAGCCTTGAGCCTCTGCTCATCTATTTCATCTGAGCTCCCTCAATTTTAAGCTCTCGAACCATTTTCCTCTTGCTTAGCAGGGTAACTCGCAAATACGGCCTGATTTAACCAATTGAATCGTAGACCATTATATCGGTTCGTTCGGTGTTATACTGTCACCACCGCCTGCACCACTTTTCGTTTCTCTATGTTGTCTCATTTTCAACCTTTCAAATTTTCAACTAGTCAAAAATTTCTTGTGGTTGCAGTACTTTTTCATAATTATGCAATTCAATGTTTTCACATTTTCAATAATCCATAATCGTTGCCAGCTTAATTTTAAAAAAATACATTCACTACTGGCTCAAATTCAAAAACACATTTCCTGTCAGTTTAATTCTCAAAGGGGATGATTCATTTCACAATATTTAACATTTGAAAGATCTCGCCAGCACTACAACCTTTCGATACAGTAGCATATCCCAATCCTTTCATACACAAACCACTGAAGTGGCAACGCACTTGTCGGCCAATGTGGGAGAGTTTCCGTCCATAAGGGACCCAGTGTTCACACTGGCACATACAATAACAAGCCACCCACCGGAATCCCATACTGGGACAAAGGACCACTGTCCAGGAGCCCTGCTCCAAACGCCTGCGTGGGTGCCGGCCAGACAAGGCAAATCACGCGCCCCTACAAGGCGAAACTACTCAGATTGGGTGCATGCACTGTTGGTGCGAGTATCGATTTCTCAAAACTAATCCCCTCAAAATATCTTTCAACAGTGGCCAGTGATCTCAAAACATTTGTTTTAAAATTTTTTTGGCAAGATCCAACAAACTGAGTATGTCTACAACAGTTTCTGGCATCTTCCTATTCTCAGATCGCTTCCACTACAAACATAGTTCAACATGATTCACAATTCAATTTCAAAACCGGATTCCACAAGGACCCTATCTATGAGACAACAGTGTTCAAAAACAACTATTTTAAATTGGTTTCAAATTCCATAGAAAACATTTTATTCAGAAATTAAGCTCATAAAATTCAATTTCAAAAAATCACAATATAGCAGGTGCATTGACAATTTTCGGAATTCAATCTTCACATATACTAGGAACCAAACAACTGATATACAAGGTCATTAACTCCAAATACATCTCAGGCTCTAACTCTTGTAACCCAAGTCATTTATATGACACACAGTCAATTTCATTTCATTTGTCTGATCATTCCAAAAATAATGCCGGTAATTTCCAGGCTTACAACCTCTTCGGCACTCTACTCGATATTCTCGGTCTAATAGTTGAGGACTTTTGCCAGCCTATGAACATCCTAGTCTTACAGGACTTAAGGCTCATCATTAAACACTTATCAAATTTAACCACCCAAAACCATATCAATCTAATAGGCCTCCTTACCCACTGTATATTCATGCCTTACTTTTCACTCCAATAATAATACACATCGCACTGGAGTGCCCCATGGTAATACATTGTATCATATAAACCTCATCTAGGTTCGTTCTGTATATGGACTCTCGATAACAATCTAGCTCCAAGCATAGTCACAAATTCAACTTTCTTTATCGGGTATCTAAGCTATATTTTTTAGGGAAAACACTAGCCATAATCATATCCACGACTATCGGTCCCAACCATGAGACTATAACCTGAGGCTACCGGGGTTCTAGCTATCATTCAGTTCCATCGAAACACTAATTCTCAATCATACACTCTTAGGGAATATTTTATATTCAAGATCTTTCCCTATGCTGATACAGCAACTAACCACCCCAAAATACCCCATCTCATATAGGTATTGTCCTCAAACATATCTCAAATAACACAATATCAATCAATATTATCAACGGTTCTACTCTCAATCATTCTTTCTAAGGGAATATCATGAGATTAAAATCATTCCCTAGCAACTAGTAACCTCCAAATACCTCATACATTTGGGTACTATGCCTCAATCCATTTAGATTAATCAAATGCCTAAATTTTTTTTCTTATTATCAAGTCAGATCCTTAGGTTCATCAACCTACTCAAACCTCGACCATACCCAATAAACATGCTATGGTCATCATGATTCATAACCTATAACATTCGGTCACTATCCTCAAATAACCTCAAATCAATAATTGTCAGATTCACAATCAACTCCTAAAACCTCAACATCAGTTAGGCTAAAGAATCATATTACATTAATAATATCCAAAATAGAAACTAGGATCATAATTCATATTCCTAGTCTAAACCTCAAAGTATTTGAATCACATCAACACTATTCACAAGGTTCTAATCCTCAATATCACGTGGTTATATTCTAACACTATTCTTCTACCTCAAGGTCAATCATCAATCCTCAATCATACCCAAACAAACATGCTAACAATTCAATATCGATCAATATTCATCGGGTTCCTATTCTCAAGTACTAGAACCTTAGTACAACCTTAATCACATTTCGATTTAAATCTTATTTCAGCCTAGATCAGATTCAAGCCTAGCCTCAATCATTAATGCATTCAATCTAACATCCTCATAGCATTTCTAAGGATTATTATGTCATACCTCAAGACGCTTAGGCCTCAAATTAAAGGATTTCAAATTCCTATGATACTTCCTAAGAGATCACCTATCTCAAGGATTTCTTCCGCCTAAACACATTTGATCTTAAAGTCCTAATAGGATCTGGGGATCTAAATCATATTCTGACTAAATCATCAAAAGCCCTAGGATTAGCAACAGAATCTTCCTTTTGAGCCATCAACAATTCCTTCTTCTTCATGATCTCGCCCCCGACAAGCTTTCATTTCATGAATCATATTTCCTTGTTCTCGTATCGGACCCATCATTTGTTGCATTAGATTGGATTCTGGTGGATTATGTTCTGGTTCTCACCTGGGCCTTTCCCTTCTTCGTGACATTTTAAATTTGTAACCGTACCAAAACAGGAATAAATAAATACCAATTCTGCGTAATTAAATTTTGAATCACCACATGTTCGTACCAAAACACACGTACTAATATTTCATTAATAATATGCATCTTTTTCATAATACTACAGATTCAAAATATTAAATGATCCACATACCTCCATTACATAATCCTACTGGCTATCATAATATACTACCATACCCCAACAATAAGATCAGAATACCGGAATACGCCTGCAAAGACTGATACATATCATTTAAAAAGTCTTGAAAATTCAAATTAGACACTTGATTCAGAACATTATTTATTTTCAAGGTCCAAAAGGGGGTGTCCGGAAAAACTTAGTATAGCACGAGCCCCATCGTAGATAAAAGGAGTAGATAAAAGGAGTCCTACTATGAGACGCCCAAAGCTCGTGAAGTCTTTCGACTCCTGTCAAAAACTCAAAGTATCGCTAACCCTAGAATCATTCATTCTCCTAGCCACGCTTCTACTTTAGTACTTCCAAAATCTTCCACTCTTCTTTTCCTAACCCATCAAATCAAACTTATATCAGTTCATTACCTACCTCCATTTTCTCTTTACCAGTATTGTCCAAACCTGGCTCTGATACCACAAATGTAACACCCCTACCGGCCTCGCCCTTTCGGGTGGCGGATAGAGGGATTCCCTTTTATATTTACCATATGTCATCTAATTACTTCTTTTTAGCATACATCAGAGTTTATCGTGGCAGAGCATTTCCCGGTTGGATTTCTGACAATACTGGTATAACTAAATGAAGTGACAAAATATAATCCCCGAAGGATAAAATATACAGTCATCCATTCTGTGCCCACAAGGCCAAAAATATACAGTTATCCCATCTCAATAAAAATAAAAATCAAATCAAATCAAAAATAAATCTTCCTCCGCCACAATCAACAACATCTACTCCAGCTTCGCATTCTTACCCCTCTCACCAGGTACAGTCCTTGAGGTACTTTCAGAAGCTCTACAAAAATCTGGGATTCATAAATGGATCCCAGAGTAACCGTTAATCTCATATGTAATGCATATACAGTGTATGTATGTAACCATAATTAGGAAAACACCAAATAAATTAGCATTCAGTAACAAACGCGCAGTAACACAAACATACCAAGTATACCGTGTTAAGGAAAAACACAGTAGTCGGGCTCTGAACCCAGACCACACTGAATGCACACAAACGCATGTCCCTTTTCAGGAGACACGGGTCCACAATCATGGAAAAACAAACATACAAAGCAACACAAAAGCATATGAGGATTAAGGTTACTACCTGATAGTTGACCAAAATTATCAGTATAATTTTTCTCCGGGTCCACAAGAATCAAAGTAACCCTAAAATAACCAAGATATATAAAAAAATAAGTAACTCTTCTCTTATTTGTTTGATGACTAAAAATAAATCTTTTCAACCAATCCGAAATTGGGGTACCACTTTCACAACCATAAAATCATAAGGCAACTGAAATAATCACTTACTTGTTCTTGGTATTCCTCCCACTAGAAACTTGATCCTTTTCGTTTCTTCCTCCTCCTTTCAGACTCAACCTTTAACATATCAAGAAAGAAGTTGTCCTTTAACATCATAAACCCACGTTGTAAGAGGTAGAGGATGGTAGAATGAGTATACAAAATGCTTACCTTCCTCTTGATTGTTGCTCATTCTTCTTGTATCTTCTTGCTAACTTTCTTGCTTTTTTTTTTTTTTTCTTCTTCTCACGCCACCAACAGTAAAAATAGGAGGAAATGAACCCTTTAAATAGAACCCAAAGCTGATCCCTTTTTTTTTTCTTTTCCCTCTTCTTGTTCCCTCTCCATTACACCGGAGAAATCTAGAGAATTTCTCCTCTCTCTTTTTTTCTTGTTGGTCTCTCTCTCCCTCACACATCCGGCACCCTTGGGAGATTATTAGGAAAAAAATTGTGTTTCTTCCATCTTCAAGTCACGTGCTCACTACTCCTTGCTTAATTAATGTTGAATTGACTTTTCCCTCATATCATTTGTTTTTTTTTTTTTTTTTACATTCTTTTTTTTTTTATTCTCTTTTACTTCCTCCTCATGTCTAACCCATTGAAGATTAGTGAAGAAATATATATTTTATTTTCTTTGGCACCTATTCACGCGACACGTTGAGAAGGATTGAAAAAAGTGTGTACTCCATATCTTAATCCCACGTGATGCTCCCTCCCTCCTTTAATCAAATCTGTATTGCCTCATCCATCAAATTTTCATAGGCTCACAAGTACACCTACAACTAGATCATAATTACCTACTCTTCCCTTTCTTCCATGCGACAAGATGGATGCTGGGGGGTGATTTTATATAATTATCCTTTCACAAGTTCACTTCCTCTCTCTCTTATCCGACGATCTTAGAGAAGTGGGAAGTAATTTAATTTTTTTTTTCCCTCTTCATCTGATCTCTCTTTCATGTCAGATGGCTAGGGAATTATTGAAGAAAAAAAAAAAGAGCTTCTCCTTGCCTCTACCAATGTGCTCCACTTCCCTCCTTCTTGCATATCTGACGCCAAGGGGAAAAAATATAAGAAAAATATTTTGTGTGTTGTTCTAATGCTTTCTAGTACACTTCCATCTCTTCTTAAATCCTTATATTGTACCATAACATGGGGTTATATTTCACCTCCTTTTATTAGACGAAAATTATAGAAATAATGAGGGAAAAATATATTTTTACATTCTTTGATATTGTCATCTCAATTTATTTGTAACCATATTTATTAACCATATTTTTCGGAATAATTCCACATTATTTCCCATAATTAATATATTCTGTCAGAAAAATAAATACCATTGACTACTATTACTTGATAAAAAAAATTCATATATTCTCTTGATTAATTTATATGAAAATTTGGGGTGTTACAATAAACCGGATGGAGTATTTAGTTTCTTTAATCTTTTTTTTAAAAAAATCAATTATGTCTTATATTAGAGACTTGAAGTTATATATGTGTGTGTGCGCTCGTGTGTCTGTATGTGGGTGTGTATCCAAATCTATTAGAATATAAGAGTCCCACATTGGTTAATTAGACAAAGGATTGAAGATTTACATAATGTTAAGGAAAATCCCATTAAATTGGTTTAAGCTATTTCGGTAAAAAGAGAACTTATATAGAAAATATAATCTAAATAATACTCTCTTGCTTTCAGCTTGCGGTGGGGACTTTGATTGCCTTGAAGTTGGGAGTTAAGGGTGAAGGGTCATTCAGCAAAGGTGAAGCTGATCTGCTTCTGTTCCTCATTTGTGCGTTTGTTGCAGCATTTGCTTGGTCTTGGGGACCATTGTCATGGTTGGTGCCGAGTGAGATATGTCCTGTTGAGGTTCGATCGACAGGGCAAGCTATTAATGTTGCCGTGAACATGTTCTTCACTTTTGTCATAGCTCAATTGTTCCTTCCTATGTGTCACGCCCCGAATCCAATAGGGGTGACCGGCACGGAATATGAGATAGTTCACATTCCGTAAGCCTTAAACTAAAAAAAATTAAGATTCAAAATACAAGGATCTTACCTATAAATTACATGGAGCATCTATCTTTAAATATTACAAAACAAGTCACTAAACTTTAGATCCTTTAAAAGACTCCTCTCTGCTCCATAGGTATGATTCGGCTGCTGAGATCATCTGACCAAAGCAAATTTTTCGGTGAATAACGTCCCATTCTTAAAACAATAAAATACAGAAGTAAATGATTCAAACATCTTCATCTTCTAAAAGTATCAATTTGGCAATAACATCCATTTCCAAAACCATAAGATCATAACAAAATAGCATTCTGTGCAAAATATCATTAAATCAATAATCTCAAGTATACACTAAAACCTTTCATTTAAAGTAACAAATTAATCTAAAATCTTTCATGCTAAAACCTTTGATTTCGTATAATCAATCTAAAACATAGTTCTCAAACCACATTTTTCCGTAGAACTTCTTACAGAACGATTGACAAGCGTAGACACACAGTCCACGAGGGTAACTAACCAGGCATGGTTCAAAACCATGAAACAGGCATAGACACATAGTCCATGAGGGTAACTAACCTGCATGACTCGAAGTCATGAAACAGGTATGGACACACAGTCCATAAAACAAGCATGAGAACAAGTCCCATGAATCAGGCATGGACACACAGTCCATGAATCCGGCATGAGAACAAATCCCATGAAACAAGCGAGCTCGAGGGTAACCATGGTGCACCAAGACTAACAGTACTGCTGTTAGTAACCAGCGTTCTGTATTCCGTTCTTTCAAAACATTTATCAGGCATGCATGGGGTCTATTTCTCAAAGCCATAAAAATTCTTCCTTTCAAATAATAACCATTCAATCTCATACTTCACAATCAATCCCCCAGCATGAAGTTTCACAATCAATATTTCGAACTTTCTTTCAAATTCGATCTATCAATAAAATCCTTTCAAAACATCAAGAACTCGTGTAAAAATATTCCATTTCAAATAATGAATTCTAGCTCACATACTTTCCAAAATCCAAGATCATTTCAATATCAAATTCATGAAAATAATCAAAACTCTCCCTTTTCATTCAAGTGTATAAACATAATTTATACTTTAAAACCATTGGAAGAAAAATCCATAATAACGAATAAATTCATCATTCCTTATTCATATGCTATCAACAAGTATTCCTTCACAAACCATACTTTTTAAATATGAAAATTAACTTAAACGTTCAACCATACAAATATCATTTATAAAAATTAGGGACGTTATTCACTCACCTGGTGCTCCTTGCAAAACTACACCTTTACCAAAATCTTTTGGGTTCCCTTTTCTCTTGAGCCCAAGCAACTGTCATTTCCTATAAATTAAAAATTCACATCCTTAACAACCTCTAAGAAATTACCCTCTTAAATTAAAAATCCCTAAGTACCAAAAACATCCTTTAATCACACCTATCATCTTATTTATTTGATTTTCTAAACCTCAATTCTTCTAACATCAACTTCAAAAATTTGTATCTCTTAGGATACAGCTCTAAATAAGGCTTGTGACCTATCAAATTAAACCTTTTTCTGTCTACTTTAATTCTGGAAAGTTTCATGGAAAAACTCAATAATTTACCATTTCAAAATTGAGACCGAAAAATACTGTACACTTCTGGAAAATACCATTTTCCAGTTTTTAGCTTCTAACTTTGGAAATTCATATCTCCCTTTCTACAAATCCGTTTTAGGTGTTCTTTGGCTCATATTATAGATTATGATGAGTACTAAATTTCCACAAAATTTCAAGGTCAAAGGAGTTCGTTTTCCATAGTTCTACCTTACTCAAAGATCACTGTTCCAGCAGCAAGTTCAGTTTTCCAGCAACATAACAGCACAGCAGCTTTTCATTTGCTACAGTAATACGGGCACTGTTCATCCACGATTTTACTGTAGCTAACGCTTTGACTCTGTTTCTGCACTCAAACAGAATAATCAACCCCAAATGGTTTTACGGTCATCACCTAAAACAGAGCCATAAACCACATGCACACAACTCTCTCTTAAATCTTTCTCTTTAGCACCTTCTCTTATGTATCCATTAACCAATAGCTAACACTAATATTCTATATTCTCTTTAATATATAAATATCCTAACATTTAAGAACTGTTTGAACAGCTTCCTCTCTAAACTGAAATTTCCTGATTGAATAATATGGTCTTATCATTCGCATAGCTTCATAAAATCATATTTAATCACATACATCACTACCCATCCTCAATTTAAACTTGAGTTCATGTTTAGCTATGTTTACTTCACTTGCTCTTACACCCTCTCTTACTAAGACCAGAATTTCTTTCATCATCACTGTGCAAACTACTCATCAAACCATGAAAATAAATATGAAAGGAGAATCTAGACACTTACCCTACTCTAGATTGTCACCTGCATGCTGGATCTCCTCCTTCCTGTTCTTCCTCCCTTGCTCTCGGTGTCTCTTGCTCTCGGTTTCTCACCTCTGTTTCTCTTGGGTGCAGAACGAAATGAATAAATGGGGAAGAGGAGGGCTGACCGAAATGGATTAAGTGGAGGAATGACGTGTTGTGCATGTTGGGGGTGGGTGAGGTGGCGTGAAAATGAGAGGGAAGGGGATGATGTGTCACCAAATTAGAGAGGAACATGAGTGTACTGCTGTCATGTTTGGATGAGAGTAGGAAGGTATTTTGGGGCCCACTCATTAAAATAATTATTTAATCATCTTTGTCCCTCTACAAGACTCATATTTACAATTTGTTCTATACTCATTTAATTTCAAACGTTTGACAAGTGCTAGAAATTAATCCTTAATTTCATATAAGGATTTTTCTTCCTCAATTAGCTTCTCTAAGCCATAAAATATCAACTAAAATTTCTAGGCCACAATATTATTCTCCAACCATTATTCCTTAAAATTTTGGGGAAAAATAGGTCCTAAAATCCAGAAAATAGTTTTAAAACTATTTAAGCTAATTTTTTCATAATTAATCCCTTCATAATATTTCTAGATCCTCAAAATAATATTTCACAATTTTTCCCCTAATTTTTTATCATGGTCCAAAAATATTTTTGTTTAACCTTTTTCCTCAAAATAAGCTTAAGACTATTGACTCCTACTCGCTTAGCAGCCTTCTCAACTCAATCTTATTCCTAAACTCCTTGTCCCAAAATTCGGGATATTACAATTCTTCCCCCTTAAAAATAAATTTCGTCCTCGAAATTTGACACTTACCCCAAGACATACAATCCAGATATTGCTTCTTCATGCTATGATTCAAGTTCCTCATCATTTAGGTTTTCAATTCATTCTCTCAACATACACAATCTATTTTGTCCACATCCATGTCCACTTCAACAATCACTATGAGCCATAAGTTTAAATATCTATGCCTGATTCATTATGCCTTATTCTTGGCATAAAATTTTGTATTTTAAAATCTCTCTCTCTCTTTTTTTTTTTCCCATCAGACCAAATACTTGATCCATAATTCTTGACTAAGCCTATTTTGTTACTAGATTTAGAAAACTCACCTCATAAAACTTAAAAGAGGTACCTTCCACCATCCTTATTTTAACTCACTTAAAAACAAAATTCATATATTCCATGTCATCGTCAAATACTTGAATATCAATATCCATATTAAAACAGCCTCCTTAATCCCAATTTAATAGCCTACTCTATAATTCTCATAACACAAATCAATTAACCTTCAAACATTCATAAGCTCACAAGATTTTTTATGTATAAATTCCCAACAAGATTTAGTTCAAATCCACAACAAAATTAAAACTCAATCCCATCTTATGAACACTAGAAAAAATGCTATAGTTTCAATACCTCTTCTAATAAGCCTTATTTCCCACATAATACTTTGGCTATGCAAGCCTTTGATTTTTCTTGAACATTTTGCTAATGGGACTAGCTACCACAAAATAATCCTTGAGCTTGGTTAGGTCCAATTTCAATCATCTAGAAAAATACTCAAACATATAAGAATGATCACAACCATAATCAACAACACATGAACTTCATATCCCCTCTTTCACTTTTCCATTCTTGGATAGATGCACTATCAAAAACATTCTACTACTAGCCCTTCTAGTTGACACCAACATTGTTAAGACATCTTTGCTATATAAAGAAGCATAAGGAGTATTTAGCTCACTATATCAGACTTATATTTAAGAAGCATGACTAACCAGAAGAAGAAACACACAACTAAACCACCTAAACAAAGGCCTTCAGTGATGCCTCAATTAAGATTATGCCCGGGTTCATAATAATAATTGAGACCCCATAGAAGAATCCTCGCTCCATGTAGCTATAGGAAAACCTGGCTCTGATACCATAATGTCACGCCCCGAATCCAATAGGGGTGACCGGCACGGAATATGAGATAGTTCACATTCCGTAAGCCTTAAACTAAAAAAAATTAAGATTCAAAATACAAGGATCTTACCTATAAATTACATGGAGCATCTATCTTTAAATATTACAAAACAAGTCACTAAACTTTAGATCCTTTAAAAGACTCCTCTCTCGCTCCATAGGTATGATTCTATTTTCGAGATCATATGACCAAAGCAAATTTTTCTGAATAACGTCCCATTCTTAAAACAATAAAATACGTAAGTAAATGATTCAAACATCTTCATCTTCTAAAAGTATCAATTTGGCAATAACATCCATTTCCAAAACCATAAGATCATAACAAAATAGCATCTCGTGCAAAATATCATTAAATCAATAATCTCAAGTATACACTAAAACCTTTCATTTAAAGTAACAAATTAATCTAAAATCTTTCATGCTAAAACCTTTGATTTCGTATAATCAATCTAAAACATAGTTCTCAAACCACATTTTTCCGTAGAACTTCTTACAGAACGATTGACAAGCGTAGACACACAGTCCACGAGGGTAACTAACCAGGCATGGTTCAAAACCATGAAATGCATAGACACATAGTCCATGAGGGTAATTCAACTGAGGCATGACTCAAGTCATGAAAATGTATGGATGGGGTCTATTTCTCAAAGCCATAAAAATTCTTCCTTTCAAATAATAACCATTCAATCTCATACTTCACAATCAATCCCCCAGCATGAAGTTTCACAATCAATATTTCAGAACTTTCTTTCAAATTCGATCTATCAATAAAATCCTTTCAAAACATCAAGAACTCGTGTAAAAATATTCCATTTCAAATAATGAATTCTAGCTCACATACTTTCCAAAATCCAAGATCATTTCAATATCAAATTCATGAAAATAATCAAAACTCTCCCTTTTCATTCAAGTGTATAAACATAATTTATACTTTAAAACCATTGGAAGAAAAATCCATAATAACGAATAAATTCATCATTCCTTATTCATATGCTATCAACAAGTATTCCTTCACAAACCATACTTTTTAATATGAAAATTAACTTAAACGCTCAACCATACAAATATCATTTATAAAAATTAGGGACGTTATTCACTCACCAGTGCTCCTTGCAAAACTACACCTTTACCAAAATCTTTTGGGTTCCCTTTTCTCTTGAGCCCAAGCAACTGTCATTTCCTATAAATTAAAAATTCACATCCTTAACAACCTCTAAGAAATTACCCTCTTAAATTAAAAATCCCCAAGTACCAAAAACATCCTTTAATCACACCTATCATCTTATTTATTTGATTTTCTAAACCTCAATTCTTCTAACATCAACTTCAAAAATTTGTATCTCTTAGGATACAGCTCTAAATAAGGCTTGTGACCTATCAAATTAAACCTTTTTCTGTCTACTTTAATTCTGGAAAGTTTCATGGAAAAACTCAATAATTTACCATTTCAAAATTGAGACCGAAAAATACTGTACACTTCTGGAAAATACCATTTTCCAGTTTTTAGCTTCTAACTTTGGAAATTCATATCTCCTTTCTACAAATCCGTTTTAGGTGTTCTTTGGCTCATATTATAGATTATGATGAGTACTAAATTTCCACAAAATTTCAAGGTCAAAGGAGTTCGTTTTCCATAGTTCTACCTTACTCAAAGATCACTGTTCCAGCAGCAAGTTCAGTTTTCCAGCAACATAACAGCACAGCAGCTTTTCATTTGCTACAGTAATACGGGCACTGTTCATCCACGATTTTACTGTAGCTAACGCTTTGACTCTGTTTCTGCACTCAAACAGAATAATCAACCCCAAATGGTTTTACGGTCATCACCTAAAACAGAGCCATAAACCACATGCACACAACTCTCTCTTAAATCTTTCTCTTTAGCACCTTCTCTTATGTATCCATTAACCAATAGCTAACACTAATATTCTATATTCTCTTTAATATATAAATATCCTAACATTTAAGAACTGTTTGAACAGCTTCCTCTCTAAACTGAAATTTCCTGATTGAATAATATGGTCTTATCATTCGCATAGCTTCATAAAATCATATTTAATCACATACATCACTACCCATCCTCAATTTAAACTTGAGTTCATGTTTAGCTATGTTTACTTCACTTGCTCTTACACCCTCTCTTACTAAGACCAGAATTTCTTTCATCATCACTGTGCAAACTACTCATCAAACCATGAAAATAAATATGAAAGGAGAATCTAGACACTTACCCTACTCTAGATTGTCACCTGCATGCTGGATCTCCTCCTTCCTGTTCTTCCTCCCTTGCTCTCGGTGTCTCTTGCTCTCGGTTTCTCACCTCTGTTTCTCTTGGGTGCAGAACGAAATGAATAAATGGGGAAGAGGAGGGCTGACCGAAATGGATTAAGTGGAGGAATGACGTGTTGTGCATGTTGGGGGGTGGGTGAGGTGGCGTGAAAATGAGAGGGGAAGGGGATGATGTGTCACCAAATTAGAGAGGAACATGAGTGTACTGCTGTCATGTTTGGATGAGAGTAGGAAGGTATTTTGGGGCCCACTCATTAAAATAATTATTTAATCATCTTTGTCCTCTACAAGACTCATATTTACAATTTGTTCTATACTCATTTAATTTCAAACGTTTGACAAGTGCTAGAAATTAATCCTTAATTTCATATAAGGATTTTTCTTCCTCAATTAGCTTCTCTAAGCCATAAAATATCAACTAAAATTTCTAGGCCACAATATTATTCTCCAACCATTATTCCTTAAAATTTTGGGGAAAAAAATAGGTCCTAAAATCCAGAAAATAGTTTTAAAACTATTTAAGCTAATTTTTTCATAATTAATCCCTTCATAATATTTCTAGATCCTCAAAATAATATTTCACAATTTTTCCCCTAATTTTTTATCATGGTCCAAAAATATTTTTGTTTAACCTTTTTCCTCAAAATAAGCTTAAGACTATTGACTCCTACTCGCTTAGCAGCCTTCTCAACTCAATCTTATTCCTAAACTCCTTGTCCCAAAATTCGGGATATTACACTATGCTCTGCCACTTGAAGTTTGGCCTCTTCTTCTTCTTCGCCAGCTTTGAGATCATAATGACCGTTTTCGTCGCCCTGCTCCTCCCGGAGACGAAGAACATCCCCATTGAAGAAATGAACCAAGTGTGGAGCTCACATTGGTTTTGGAGAAAGTTTCTTCCTCAAGTGGTTTTCAGTGATAGCAACTACGATTACAAGCTTAGTTCTTTAACCCATTTGAACAGAAAATGACTACAATATACTTAAGAGTCAACAATTAGATTTGACTCAATTCTTTTGCATCCTGTACAAACAAACAATTAGATCGTAAGAGTTCCAAATCTATGTCTTGAGCTGACTTTGGGAACTTATTTGT
>JAMWYP010000831.1:0-30902 GCA_025563575.1 Acacia pycnantha
TTTGGTGTTGGCTAATTTGAATTTGCCGCTTATTAAATAACTATTTACCAAAATGCCTCCGTCGAAACCTATTTCCCAAAATGCCTGTCGCGAAACCTATTTCCCAATCCTTTGTTTAGTCGACTAAAACATTTGGTTTAATGGACTAAATGGAGGAAAATTTTTTCCAGTTCGACATTTAGTCGACTAACCAAGTGTTTTAGTCGACTAAACCATTTAGTCGACTAAAAACTCATTTAGTCGACTAAATCATTAAAAAAAAGTTAAAACTTCTAAGGCCGTAACGTTGGGCCTGGAGTCCGAATCAAGCCGATTCTTTTTTGATTCCACATAACTTTTAATGTTGCCAATTTCCTTCTTGATTGCGGTTGCTCGGGAGGAAGGGAAATATTTCTCCCGAAATAACCTGCGAATATCACCCAGCTCCCTATAGATGAGGGCTGAAGGTACAGCAACCAATCCTTGGCTCCACCCTCCAATGAGAAAGGAAAAGCTCTCAGCTTGATATGATCTTCATCAATGGCATGAGGTTTCATAGGTTCATTACTACATGGAATTCCTTCAAATGCTTAATGGGGCACTCACCCGCAAGACCATGAAACTTAGGCAACAAGTGTATTAGACAGATTTCGGCCAAAGTTAGCGAAAAGGTTAGGATATTGGATGCACAATGGTTGATAATTAACATCAGGTGCACCCAATTCCTTCAAAGTATGATGATTATCTTGCTCTCGCCATAATGTCCGAGTGAGCAAAGTTGCTACTAGAATCGGTGAACACAACAAGACTATCGGAAATACGATCGGAAGCACAATCGAAATATCAACAGAATGGACACAATCGGAATGGCGAGAATCGACTCTCTAATTGAGTATCCGGTTCGGTATTAATCTTATGACTTAGCCTAACAACTCTTCTAGCAAGAAGAATTGTTCTTTCTATTTCGGGATCAAATGGCAACAAATCTTACGGATTAGTAGTATCTCCGGTACTCATGCAACATATACACAAAGCAGAATTGGCAAGTACTCAGAATGACAAAGAGGCCATTTAAAATCAGAATTACGAAAATGCCACTATCGGTGGTGAAAAGTGGAAAAACACTAAGAAACACAGAGACAAAACACACAAAACAAAAACCTATGCTAGAAATTGACCAAAACAAGTCCAGAAACACTATCAAATGATTTTTAAAATTTTTTGACTTGGACGGGGCAACTCCTACACCATTGGGGACTCAAAATGGAATAAAAAAACTTCGAAATTGAAAAAGTGGTCTAAACGATGGAATTTGGCGAAACGGAGGATAGCCCTTGGAAACAGTATCTAACGATTCGCCATTTTCTATCACTGTACCAAATTTCAACTCAATCAGAGATACTCAAAAAAAATGGTCCTGTTGGAAATCAAAAAGTGAGAATCTAAAAGCAGTAAAAAATGGTCTAAACGTTGGAATTTGGGGAAAATGAGTGAGACCTCACTTCCTAGGAAGTGACTTTTGCTTAAAACACCCAATTCCTTGTGAATAAGACCTGGTTTGAGTGATCGAGTCAGAAAAATTTCTCGTCGACCACCAGAACCACTAAACTAAGCTATTTACAACATTGTTACTAATCAAACCGATGCAAATTCCTGCAATGGCGCCATTTTTGAAATATTTTTGCCGTATCTCCTAAAACAACCAAGTTTATAATTAATTTGCAGAATTAGGGAACACTGGTCGTTTCCCAACGAATTTGCGGCGGGCCTTGTTTAATAACAATAGTGAAACGAGAATGATAAAATGGGGGGTTTGGTTTAATGAGAATAGAACAAAACGAAATAACATATTACCAAAATGCAATAAACGAGTCAAACAGAATCAAATAAACAGAAACGGATTAAAGATGATCAACCCAACCAATTGATTCCAAACCTCCATCATTGAACGAAATACACAAGTAACCCACGTTTGGTTCGGATGAATCAGAAATCTACGCATTCATCCAGGAGAATTCCCTCGCCTAGACGATCGCCTAGAATTTGTCCGGACAGTGGCGTCTCAGCGTGCAGCTCTTTCAGCCCACCACTTTGTAACCTAGTCCGAACCTAAGTCCTTGGGATGAACCAAGCCAGAATATTAAATCTAATATTCGAACTATTTCCCAATCGAATCCGATAAGATGAAAACAGGAATCGAGTAGTTACCGATTAGGGCACGAGTTCTCTGGATGAATCATGGAATCCTCATACGTTGGGTTAATCACAAGAGTTTAGCCGATCATGGCTGGGAAAATGAAGAACGAACGAAGAACACGAAGAACGCGCAGAACATGGAAAGAACGTATTGAGAAAATGAAAACTTGTATTTTGATCTACTCTAATGTTGAAAATGTGAATGAATATGTCAGGTGGCATGCCATACTTAAAAATAATATAAAACGAAATGGGCTCTCATAGTTTTAGCCCAAAACAATAAATAAAATAAAGCGGACTTAAATTACAAAATTCGGGTCCAAAATAAATCCAGAAATTGTACATCCGACTTTGGCTTCAAAATTGACCGCCTTATTGACCGAATTTGCTCTTGATGTCTTCATAACAATTGTAGCTCTCTGAATCATCTGAAATATGAGACAAAAATGAGGCAAATACGATGTCTGGTTCAAGAGTTATGGTAGAAATAGTGAAGCAACACAAAACTGGAATTTTATTATTAAAAATGGCTAAAATGTAATAAAAGGCCCAAGGCCCAAATAACCATAAGAGCCATTATTTATTAGCTAAAGGGTCCTAAATTATTATTCAAGAGACAAAAATAAGTGTATAAAATATTCAATTTTCACTAATCGTGGCATTAGACTATTTCACCAAGTGGATCGAGGAGAACTCTCACACTTATCTCCTCGGCTCGTGTTCAACGGTTTGTTGAAGTTAATATAATTACGTGATTCGGAGCACCAGCAGATAAAATAGTAAAAAGACAATGGAACTCGAGTTCACTTGGAAATAAGGTAATCCTTGATGGTTTGAAGAAACGTATGCTGGAGGCTGACACCTCTTGGGCTGATCAACTACCCTTTGTTCTTTGGGGAAACCGAACAATTGCTCAGACATCCACTCAACAAACTCCTTATAGGTCAGTCTACTGGGTTTGTAGTCTATGATTCTGTCGAAATAGGGATGATGTCTTGGGCGCAGAAAGAACATTTATCACAAGGAGAAGCAGCCAATAATGAGGCGTTAGCAGTCGAGTTGGATCTGGCCGATGAGGCCCGGGTCACCGCCCATTGTCGGGATATTGCAATGAAGCAGTTCCAAAGACGGCAAGCTTGCGCTAATTGGGACGGACCTTATCGCATTCGGGAAACTCTTGAGAGAGGAGCCTACATTCTGAAAATTTGGACGGAGCCCCAATCAAGCGAACATGGAATGCGGACAAGTTAAATGCGTATTTCTGGCTTAGGCCTATCTTTTGTTTGTCTTAAAGCATCTTTTTCCATTATGTTCTTTGTTCGATGTTGGCCTGCTGGCTTTTCCCTTCGTAACAATTGTTTTGTCGAGTATTAATGAAACTCTCGTTTGAGAGTATTTGTTGAATTCCAAACATTGTCTTTTTCAAGATTAAATTGTTACCAGCTTTTCAAATTTAAGAAAATAGATACGGATAGCTATCGCGCACCCCGAGACACGCTTATTTACCAGGGGTATCAATAGAAAATGTCATGCAGACCCCGATCGGAGTCAAAATGCTCGGACGCTATTGGGACAAAACCGAACCGGGCAGTGGCAATTTTGTTTGGCTTTGGATGACCCAGCTATAATACTGTGAATTTTATAAGACAGCAGTGCAACCCTAGCACTTTAAAGCATTATGGTCTTATGACCTAAGAAGCGCGTTCGCAGATTCAGCTTACTTTCATATGACCTTGGCCCTGGTCGACACGCAATAACTCGGTAAAGTTATATTCTTATATGATGGTATGATTGCTAGGTCACCATCTACTATTAATCATAGAAAAAAATGGCCGTATGGGCTAACTGTTCAATAAGAGTTCAATGCCGTAACACAACCGGACAGTAATATACAAAGTATAAATCAAGGAAATTAACCCACGAGCTTGGGGCGGTCGAGACTTCCCTCACTTTTTGCTCGGCCTCCAAAGACGGTCGCATCGCCATCTACTCGGGTCTCGAAAGTAGCGGGAGGTTCCACATGGGGACTACCGCCCGTCATCCACATAGGCTCGAAAATGATGCCTTCAGAGTGTTGAGCTCGACCAGGGTTCAAAGCCCGGATCTGGGCAAGAGAATTCTCAAACGCCTCCACCACGGATCCTGTAGCAACTCCTGAAGCCGGGTTATCTCCATATCTGACAAGGGCCAAGACGCCTCCCTTCGAGCTTTGACCTGTCCTCTCCAAGTTATAGCTTTCAAGCTAACAACCCATTGCTAGCTTGAGCCGCTTTAAAGCCCTCAATTATTACGTTGGAGTCGGCCAAGAGACCCTGGTTTCTTTGAGTACCAAACTCCACTTTCCCCCAAGGCGAACCTCACGAGCCCGGAACTCGTTCGAAGCGATTTGCCAATTTGTTTCGAGCTTCATCGCGTTACGACGGGCACGCTCAGGCTCCGCCCGGAGTCTCAGCATATTTGTGGTGGAGGGTGAGAAAAGATTGGGTCAAACCCAGCACCTCTCGGAAAGCATTTCCCAATTCCTGGACATCTCGTTCATCGACTTCCCATTAGGGTACCGGCTCTTGATATGCGGGTAGGAGGCGGGAGTGCGATCTTTGAGTTCTTTCTAATTCCTTACTCCACAAATGGGAACGGGAAGGACGGTTGGAGGACGAGGGGGCACCTGGTATCGAGGCAATAAGGAGGGCCCGACGTCGGTCGAACTTGGGAGGCGGCGAGGCTGCGGTAGGGAGGCTCGGATAGGACGGGCAAACCACGGCATCGGTAAGCGGGCTCGACGACTCTCAGGCGCTTGAGCTTCTTTGGCTCGGCCTCTACTTCGAGCGTCCTGGGCCGACCTCTTTCTCCCCTTAGTTGTTGGCTCTGGGATCCCAGAAAGATATTGCGGCTCTTTCATTTTGAGACCTGCACGAAACACAGACACCGTGTTAGCTACTAGGAAGGCAAAAACGATGAATACTTTACTAAGACGCGGATCAACCCCTGCAATGTAGTGCATTATAGCGTCGATGGCTTTCCTTTCAGGGCTTCAACAGATTGGACCGCTCTACCTTATATAGGCGCTAGGGGACACGTTGTGGTGATCTTGACACCAATACAAATTAAATTCCCGGTCGACTTTTGCGAGTAGGCCCTTTGAGGAACCAAGGAGTTGTGCCAGTTTTAGCGACAACTTTAAAAAAGTTGCTCTTGAAGCGTTTGAAAGAATTAGAGACTGGGGTAAATAAACGCCGGTTGGCTATTCCCCGAATGGACGTCCGGCCCTTGAGCTACTGGCGGCTCTTTCCCGTAAGCAGAGGTATGGGGGTGAAGAAGTAGAAGAACATAGAGGTGGTGCAAGGCAGACCAAGGCTCATGCAAAACCACTCGAAGGCAATTAGGTAACCCCATCCATTGGGGTGTAATATTAGGAGCTACATTTAAGGAATTGGAGAGTGGCCATTTGAAATTCGGAAAAGGAAAGCGAATACCAAGTCCGGTGAGGTAGTCCGCATAGAAAAAGAAAAAGGAGTTGTGGCTCCCTCTCACCTTGGAGCACCTGAGTGCTCTTCCTCTTCCGGAGACAGAGAGAGTAGGCGCTAGTCTCTTAACCGGGAGACCTCCCAAGTCTTCTATGGTCGCCTTCGACCGATAGGACAACACTTCGTGGGTAACCCAGGGAATTGTTCAATTAAATCTGTGGGGGGCTAGCGCGGTTTGCATTTCCGGACTCGACTCGGCGCGTGGGAAGAAGAAGACGACGCCATTATACTTAACACAAATAAAAATATAAACAAGATCAGAATCTTCCTAGCATACCCGATGTCAAAATTGAAGGCGAGATTCCACAATTTGTGGTAAGATTAAAATCCAAGTCAACAGGACTGGCCATGAAGCTTGAGGAGCTAGGGACAAGATTGTGTCGGCGAGGAGCCTAAAATCAAGTCTAGCTGTGGAGAGAATCCCCGCAAGAAATAAGTCGTGAGCATTCGTACAAGCATTCGCAGCCGGGCCGATGTAGGAATCAACCTCGGCCACACAGGAGCCCACAGCGCCACTTCGTTATGCGGCTATTCGGAAGGCCGGAGAAGCGGACATTTGCGAAGCTCGGGTTAAACAACCCTTGGATTGGGAAGAAGCGGAAGGAACACATTGGGACTTCCTAACCGATGATGTCTTAATCTCGAGTTTTCGCTTGCCCGCCACCGAAGTTTTCCCTTGCCTCCACGGTGATGATCGGTTAAAGCAACGGTTTGCGGACGTTGGACGAGAAGATTCGTCGCCCCAAAGCCACCAACGGCTTCTTTCCTCGATAGTTTGGCGTAGATTCATCTAGTTCTTCTGGAGGTCATATCCTTTATGTCCTTCGACATTTGGAACCACTCTACCAGAAGGTATTAACGATCTATGAACTCAAAAGGAAACGGCTCACTCGAAAAACTCGGGGATTTTTGCACAAATGTGGGAACCGAAACGAGGACTACGCGAAAATTCACTCAATAAAGAAATCTACCAGAACTTCAACTAAGTATACACGCAATTTTATAGTGAAACAGGCGGATCGGAAAGCGAGAACAAAAGAAAGAGGCGGGGAAACAATAATACACCACCTGATATGGAGATGCTCGATGAAAGTTGTGGAATGAAGATGGTTCCCGCGAGACGGATTATCTCGGGAAAGCGAAAATCGTCGGGGAGAGAATTTCTTCGTAACAACTTGGGTAAAATGGCAGAAGGCTGCTGGCATGGTATAAACCTTTCGAAAACCCAATCGACGGGGGCAAGGCCTTTTCATTCATTAGCAAGGGTGACGGGACTGTTCATTTAATGCTTGTCAGGTGTGGGCATTAATTACACCAAGGGAATGTATAGGCTAGCACCCCTCAATTCGGCTTCCACGACAGTGAGGGACGCCCGGCGCGCGAGGCTAATGATGACTTAGAAGAGGAATCGGCTTGAGAAAGCGCCCGGGTACAAGGGGCAGCGCTCACAGTCAAGTATCCCGGCTCACCGGTTTAGGCTAATCAGCCTGAGAAAGGACCCACTTGGAGGTTTCGACTGCAGATCAGGCGAGTCTTGGACTCCGGATGGTCGAAGAACAACGAAATTTAAAAGCAAACATAACCCGGACCACATGTCTGGGGCAATTCAACGAGAAGACTTGTAACTCCGGGGTTGTTGGAGATTATGATAGACACCTTATCAAAGTAAAGCGGGTGGTACCGGCTAGATACAAAATCGAGGATTCAGCAACATGTCCACCCCGTTGACGAGAGACTGGACAACCCTACGGGGGGGGCAAGGATATCATGTTACTTGCGATCAACAAAGACTCGGACTTTCGTACTTCACTCAACAGAACATCTAAACTCTCGGTAGCTCGTAGACCCGAGCAACCAGCTTGGGGGCAACCTGATTACGGACCTAGTCTAGGCCCATTATCTCACCGCTAGTATAGGGGGCAACCCACTATCCATTGGGACCCACCCATGACCTTGGGCATGCACACACGATCCCGGACACGCACAAGACGATCCCAGGACACGTACGGTGGTGGCAGCCAAGGGACTAACTAACCGTGTATATCTACATATATATATGCAGAGGGAGACGAGGCGCCGGTGTACACAATCTCTAAGCCACGACTAATCTATATTCGAATCCACGGCACACACGGCACCCCTTAGGCGAAATGTCCGTCAGTGTCTTAGTGATCATTTCTCTCCTGAACCGCTTGTCCTATAAGCATACGAGGAGGAACACCTGAATCCTATATCAAATCACCTGGACCTTGATTAGGTAGGACATCTGGAGTTCGAACCTTAACAATAGTTTTCTTTTATTTGATTTTTTTCTTTTTATTAGATCATATAATATCTCTAGGCCAAATAAAGATAAGATATGTGTGTGTATACACAATTGATCGCGAGAGAGGGCGGTGCCACAAGGAAAAGGAGATAGAGTGGGAAATGATGGTCCAATCCTAAGGTTTTGTCAGGATAGAGGAAATTAATTATATTTAATTGAGAGATATTTATTGTAAAATTAATTAATCATTATTTCTAATATTATTATCTAATAATAATTAATTGATCTTATTTTAGATTTTAATATCTTTATTTTTCTACCATGTATTTGGTAAACTTTGAATTTCAACGTAACAATTAATCTTTGGATTTTCAAAATACAATATATTCAAAATTGAGATTTTCTCTCCATTAATAATATGGATTTTAAAAGAAAAGAGAAATAGGAAAAATATCGACACTAAATTTGTGGGGCTTGATTTTAGGGGGAATAACGAAGTGTTTGGAAGTTATGCATAACATCATATGTTGTGATAGTACTTGGTAGTCAATCTAGCTAAAATCTAGGATCATAGCTAATATCTAGGATCACTAATAGGCTAATTTCTGAATTTTCCCCTTATTAAATAACTATTTACCAAAAATGCCCCCGTCGTAAAAACCTATTTCTCAAAATGCCCACATCGGAAACCTATTTCCTAATGCGCTTTGTTTAGTCGACTAAAACATTTGGTTTAGTCGACTAAATCGCGTCTGGGCAATTTTTTTTTTTTTCAGTTCCCGACATTTATTAAGTCTAAACCAAATTTTTTAGTCGATTAAATCATTTAGTCGACTAAAAAATTCATTTTGTCGACTAAATCATTAAAAAAAAAAGTTAAAACTTCGGAAGGCGCGTAACCCGGCTCTCGGAGTCCGAATCAAGCGATTCTTTTTTTTTATTCCACATAACTTTTTGAGATCTATGCCATCGATATAAAAATTATCTTCAAATTTAATGAAGAGAAAGGAGGAAAAACGAAGTGATTTTCTATGTGCTAGAAATCTACCAACAATTCATTATATATAATCAAGTGATTTTTTTAATTATATATATATAGTTTTCTTTTATTTTGATGTTTTATATTCATTAAATATAATCACTAATATCACTAACCAACAAACTCGGTAAAAACAAATTAAATTGAGGTCACTACTTTTCCTGCAAAAATAGCTTACCACATGTTTACAATAATATAATAAAAAATCAGCCGGCTCAACACAATAAACAATTAAAAAATAAATAACTTAATCCTTCTTATTGTGGAATCGCAACGTGCGGAAATCGGCGACATGAACCATGTAGAAAAGTTGGGATTATTAACCACGCCAATCTTACAATTCATTAAATATATATCATGGTACATTTTCCCATTTTACTATATTTAATGAATTGTTAGTATTGTTAGCATTTTAATTTGTTTTACCTGGATTACATTGGATAGTGATATTAGTGATCCTAGATATTAGCTAGATTGACTACGAGTCTATCACAACATATGATCTTATGCATAACTTCCAACACATTGTTATTCCCCAAAATCAAGCCCCACAAATTTATTGTCGATATTTTCCTATTTCTCTTTTCTTTTAAAATCCATATTATTAATGGAGAGAAAATCTCAATTTTGAATATATTGTATTTTGAAAATCAGTATTAATTGTTACGTTGAAATTCAAAGTTTACCAAATACATGGTAGAAAAATAAAGATATTAAAATCTAAAATAAGATCAATTAATTATTATTAGATAATAATATTAGAAATAATGATTAATTAATTTTACAATAAATATCTCTCAATTAAATATAATTAATTTCCTCTATCGACAAAACCTTAGGATTGGACCATCATTTCCACTCTATCTCCTTTTCCTTGTGAACTTAGCCTACTCTCGCGATCAATTGTGTATACACACACATATCTTATCTTTATTGTAATACGGAGATATTATATGATCTAATAAAAGAAAAAATCAAATAAAAGGAAACTATATATATATATATATATATATATATATATATATATATATATATATAAAATTAAAAAATCACTTGATTATATTTAATGAATTGTTGGTATTTTCTGCGCAATAAAGAATCACTTGTTTTTCCTCCTTTCTCTTCATTAAATTTGAAGATAATTTTTATATCAGTGCATAGATCTCAAAAAGTTATGTGGAATCAAAAAAGAATAGCTTGATTTGGACTCCAGCCCAAGTTACGGCCTTCCGAAGTTTTAACTTTTTTTTTAATGATTTAGTCGACTAAATGAGTTTTTAGTTGACTAAATGGGTTTAGTCGACTAAAAAATTTGGTTTAGTCGACTAAATGTCGGGGGCCTGGAAAAAAAATTTTGCCCTCCATTTAGTCGACTAAACAGGGGCAGATTGAGAAATAGGTTTCTGACAGGGGCATTTTGGGAAATAGAATTTCTGACAGGCATTTTGGTAAATAGTTATTTAATAAGGGCAAATTCAGAAATTAGCCATCACTAATATCACTATCCAAATGACTCGGTAAAACAAATTAAAATGCTAACAATACTAACAATTCATTAAATATAGTAAAATGGGAAAAAAGCCCATGATATATATTTAATGAATTGTTAGTATTGTTGAGTTAATAATCCCAACTTTTTCTCTACATGGTTCATGTCGCTGATTTCCGCACGTTGGATTCCACAATAAGAAGGATTAAGTTATTTATTTTTTAATTGTTTATTGTGTTGAGTGTCTTTGATTTTTTATTATATTATTGTAAACATGTGGTTAGCTATTTTTTAGGAAGTAGTGGAGTCATTTTAATTTGTTTTACCGAATCTTTGGTTAGTGATATTAGTGATTATATTTAATGAATATAAAACATCAAAAAAAGAAAGCTATATATATATAATTAAAAAATCACTTGATTATATTTAATGAATTGTTGGTATTTCCTATGCAATAAAGAATCACTTGTTTTCCTCCTTTCTCTTCATTAAATTTGAGGATAATTTTTATATCAGTGCATAGATCTCAAAAAGTTATGTGGAATCAAAAAAGAATCGCTTGATTCGGACTCCAGAGCAAGAAATTACGGCCTTGAAGTTTTAACTTTTTTTAATGATTTAGTCGACTAAATGAATTTTTAGTCGACTAAATGGGTTTAATCGACTAAAAATTTGAAAAAAAATTCTTGCCTGCGATTTAGTCGACTAAACCAAATGTTTTAGTCGACTAAACAACGATTGGGAAATAGGTTTCGACGAGGGCATTTTGGGAAATAATTTTCTGATAGGGGCATTTTGGTAAATAGTTATTTAATAATGGGAAAATTCAGAAATTAGCCATCAAATTGAAGCATCTTGACCGATCGGACTTTGAATTTTGCCGCATTTGAAGAGTCGAGAGATGTGCGGAAGAAACATTCATCCTCTTCTCTTGCCTTTTTTTTTGGTTCCACTCTTGCTAAGTTCAATGACTGGATGGGGTCATGGCAAACTCACAAAGAAGCGTAAGAGTCCTTCAACAGAGAGTTTGATGATGAGGTTCTTCTTGTTATAGAAAAGATCGGGGTGAAGTTAATCTTTGAAGAGAATAGATTTACGGTTATATTTCTTCGTCTACTTCATTGGAGCAACACCGGGTTTAGTATATCTCGAACATCTTGGGGCAAATTGTTGAATTTAGAGGCTCCTCTACTTTGTCTCGGTGTCCGTATCTTCATCTTTTTGGTTTCTTCGCCTTCTCATGAGAAAAGAGGAAAGTGATTAAGGAATGAAGATTTAACATTAGAACTAACTTAGTGTTGTTTGCCGATTTTTTGACAAGTGTCCTCTAATGAATTTTCTATTCTTAGTTTTTATGTAGTGCGTGATATTGTTCGTCTCCAATTTTAATTTTTTAATAATTAAGCGATATAAAGGTAATTTGGCCCTAATTCTAAATCTCTAATTGTGTTACCTAATCTAATTAATAATTTATTAAGTTTAGTATCCCAAATTAAATTTTGGGTAATTCAACTGTCTTTATATAAGATTTTCCCAAACAATTTTTAATGATGCCGATTGATGCCACCAAACGCCGCTTTGTTTTCTTGTTGGACAAGAGGAAACCTAGAGACGCAACAAAACCACGAGTTTGAAGAGTAGATGAGTTTGTAACACCCCAAATTCCATACGTCAAAAGGTGTCGGATGACACTTGGTTTTAGAAAATTCAACAGAGTTTGAGGTGCTACATCAGAGTAATGCGGAAATGGAGAGCATGTATTAAAAATTGGACAATGAGTAATCGAAATAAAATACCCCGACATATGATGATACCAGCGTGATCTTTGGTTAAATTGAAAATCCCGAAGGAATATTCATGTGATACAATATACAGAGCTTTGTACAATTACATTTCCCAAAAATTAACTATACAACTTAGACCAAGCCTTAACTAGACTTGGGGCAATGAACCTAACTTCATTAACCGAATGAATGGCCGTGTAAGTGTCTATCATGGGGCCTCACCGAGTTCACGGCGACTTATTGGTCGACCCACATAGACTAGCCTTGCCTTCGCACCAAATTGTTCAAATAACTTTATTAGATCCATGCCTGATAATAGGCTCTGATAACTTCTTCCGGCTCCTGCCTCGACCGGTGCATTATTACGACTTTGCCCCTTGGTTCCTCTTTATGACTCCATCTACCGGTACCCTCTCTGATATTTCTGATATTCCTGATATTTCTGCTTGATCCTCTCCTGTACTATTAGTTAAGACTGAGGTCCAATGTCCATTGGACCTCAGTAATCTGCTAACCTCATGTTTAAATATGACGGTATATGGACTACAAATATTCACAATATTAACGTATATGAGCATACAATGTATATATCGCACATAGCAAATGTATCGCACACATCACATGTATCGCACACAACAAGCGTATCCCAATAGCACATAAGCATAAAGCGGATGTGTCGCACACAAAGAAACGTATCCCAATAGCACATAAGCATAAAGCGTATGTGTCGCACACAAAGAAACTTAAAGTTATCATATATCACATATAAGCATACAATAAGCATCGTGGTTAGTGTTACAAGACACGAACGTACATTCGTTGACGAATACGATACGTCCGTTAGTCGAACACAATCACGTATATCCTATAAAGGTAATATCGTTTCTATTAATTCATAAATAACATCCTAATGTATATTTTAGCCAAAATGACTATTTTACCCCTGGCTTCAGAAAATCGCTAACCGATAAAATTTCGCTAGAGCTTCGCTACTCTGACTCCCAACTTTCAAAAACTATATTCCTATCATGTTTTTACCTCTCGTCAGGCATCTTTCAATACAATGAGGCTTAAAAACAAGAATAGGAATTCTACCCCCTACTTCCTAGATCTAACTAACAGTTATACTAAGAACTATTAACAAAAGATTATAACTTAGAAACTAAGGGCCGAAGAACTTACCCAGAACCTTGCTACTCCTTCTCCAGAGCTCCTCCTTCTCACTTACCTCTCTCTAGATTTCGAATTGCTTCTTGAATTGGTGAGTTTTGAAGTGAAATGGAAGGCCTATTTATAGGAAAAGGCTATGGCACATTTGGTAATTCTTCCGAACTTTCTACACCATTTGCAACCCTTGGATCTAGGTTATTTTGAAAGTCCATCTCCACCATCCATCTCCAAAAAAAGGTCTCCTCACTCACTCTCTCTTCCCTATCCTCTTCCACCCATAAATGCTCCCATGTGCTTTTGTCCAAAGAGATAAGGCCTCTTACCGATTAATTCCCCTACTCTGTTTTACTTGCATATGCTTATAAATCTCAAATACTTTTTGAGGTAAACTTTGAAGTTTATGTAGTCTCTTGATAAATATTTGGAATAACAAGAACTATGGTTCAATTTGGAGTTTTTACTAGCCTTTTAGTCATTTTAGGATAAATCCAACAGCTACTTTAAATAACTTGAGATAACCTACTTCGAGTTAAAAATACACTTGTTCATAATATGTCCTTATATTTGATACTTAGTTCACATATTTCAGTACACAATTTATTTTCTATCGGTTCTCATTTACCTGAGTCTTGAATTATGTAACATCTCGTTTTTCAAAAGCAAGATAAATTTTTTTCATCGAGTAGAGCACCGGAGCGATTGAGTAACCGATATATATTCAAAAGGCCCACTGGCTAATTACAACAGCGGTACAGTAACCGAGAGTTTTCAAAAGTAAAGGACAACAACAGAAAGTCTTCACCGGATCCTTGGACTTGTTGCTTTCCTCTCTCCTGGCCCTTCGACCCCGATGCTATGTTAAGAGCCGAGGTCCGCACCGACCTCGTGTAATCTGCTAACCTCATGTTTACATACACACATATGGATTACAGATAATCACAACCTTAACCGTATATAAACACGTAATCAAGACACATGTATCGCTCCCAAGATGCGATATATCGCTCCCAAAGACATGATGTATCTCTCCCAAGACAGATGTATTGCTCCCACCTTTACAGATATATCGCTCCCGATGCATACAGCTATCTTTGAACGTAATCAGGGATATCCTATCAAGATAACAACGTATTTATTAAGGATCTATCATTACGACGAACATTTTAGTCATAAATGACCATTTTACCCCTGAGCCCCTAATCGACGGAATTTCGCCAGCACTTCGTTACTTTGACTCTAATCTTCCAAACTTTTTCCAATTTCCCTGACTCCTTCCTCCTCCAAATTTCGAAATGAGCAAGAGCTCTTGGTGTGAAAATTTGAAGAGAATGGTTGGCCTATTTATAGAGAATTCCAGGGCAAATTTTCACTTTTCTCCTTTAATCTCAACCGTAGGATCTTACTTAGTAAAGAAGTTTCGATCTCATCCATCCATCCCTTTCTCTTTCCTCCATATGACATCATCCCCATGATGTCACCCATGTGCTTTGATGATGTCATCCATGTGCTTTATGGGTTTCTACCGATAAAGTCCCCGATCAGTGTTCGAATCGCGTAATCTTGTAAAATCTCAAAATTCCGGAACGTAGCCTCAAGATATCTTCCTCCTCTTTCAAAATACTTGGGTCAACTAAATTTTTGATCCTATTCAGTGGCCTCTCCTATTTCAATAAGATTTTCTGATATCCGCCTTCGGCTATGAAATCGCCGGTAACAACATCTTCCGGACAAAAATCCACTGATTTATAATATGCCCAGATGTTTACCAACTCATTCTTGTATTTCAAGTTATGGCTTGGTTTCTATAGATTTTCATTTATCCGATTTGCTTTTGAACATCGTATAGATTCAAAGTCGCCTAGTATAACCCTTTTCGGTTTCTAAATAACTTTGAGACAACCTACTCCGAGGTAAAAATTCACTTGTTTAGAATATACCCCGACCATAGAAACCTTGTTCATGGTTTTCTAGATAGGATTTAGTTTCTATCGGTGATCATTTATCCTATTTGTTTTTTACAACTTAATCAACATTTAACCAAAGTAGCATGATTTTTAATCACAAAATCTTATCCTCTTATCCATCCATGATTTTCGGTCCTTTCTTTCTTTTGCTGTTTTTATAATTTAATTAATTAATTAATATTATATAAAATAATTATTTAATAATTATTTTATATAATTTTCTTACAAAATTTTCCTATTGGTCCATACATGTTTTTAGGCTTAAAATTACTTAATCTCACATATTTTTCTTCATATTTTCCAATTAATTAGCAAATATATTTTATGTTAACTTTAGCCATAAACCACTAATTATAGGGTTTTACCTAATTATCCTTGGATTCTCCTTTGTCTAAACTCAAATAATTAGCCAATAATTATTTAATTAATTACCCACTAATTTTTGATAATTTTCTTAATTAGAATTCACCATTTTCTCACAACTTTTGAACTTATACTGGTATTTTATACTTTACATAAAATATTAAAAATCATGGGCCAATTATGGCCCCACAATACTTTTTGATTTTTCTCCTTTAATTTTTCCAAGGTAATAATTTATTAAATTGTCTATATTAAGGACAATATTATTTCTAATTTTTAATAATTATTTTACTGCCTCTTTAGAATTTATCATAATATTTTTAGGATATTTTATGACCCTAAAATGCATTTTTAAGTTCGTTTTGGCACTTCATTTCCTTTAATTCCCATAGTATTTTTCTTAGAAAATAAAATAATTATTACTTAATATTTGAAACTCATATTCACCTATTTTCAATAGGTATATTTTGATACTGATTTTTGGAAGATTACAAATTATTCCTAATAGCTTTTAATTCCCAACATATCTTTTGGCAAAATATCATGATATTATTTAAACACAAAACTCCCTCCATCCACATGTAATTTTCGAAATGCATGGACCCTTCTTGGCCAAGGAAATGCTCTCCCGCTTGCACAAATATCCCATAATCCAAGCTCCCTATTGGTTAGTTGATTTTGTTGACTTTTCAACACAATTTTACAAAGTTTTTCATCTTTTATTCTCTCATAGTGAGCTGCACGTTTTTGGCTATATTTTGGGGATGGTTAAGAAGCTAAATTAACTCTTTAATCAAGTATTTAAATGCCCACTAATTACATGTGTTAACATAGGATTTGTTGGCTAGCTAATCATGCTCATTTGTGCTTATTTAGACAAGCTTAATTCTTCATCTTTGGCCCTTAATTTTCTTCAATAATTAGCCCTCTTTATTTCAAAAATGATTAATTTAATTTTCCCATAATCAAATTGAAGAGTTATGCCACTAATCTCAATTAGTGCAAAGCTTAGTTGTCTATTATTTGCTAATCGATACTTAATTTAATTAAGTTCTTTATAATTCTTCCATGGCTCATTTATACTTAAAATAGCCATTACTTTATGTGATATTATGTCACATATATTAGTCAATTTAATATGATAACATATTCCAAAATACGTGATTTTCTGTAAGTGAAAATCGGGTATTACAAGAATCGATTCGGGAGGCAGCCATCGTCTTCTTCATCCCCGAACCGAACGAGAGAGCGAGGAAGGAGGGAGGACGCTGGGTTCAGCTTCGGGGTTCGTAGTTTCCTCTTCTCATACAAGTGTCTTTTCTAGGATTTTAACTCGAGACCTAGAGGGATCTAACGGGTCCTTCTTATCTTTTCTACTTCGAAATGAATTATTATTAACAAACTAATTAATACCTTCCATATAATAAATATAATTAAGAAAAAGAGGAAGAAAAAAGTGAGTTTCATTCAATCATGTCAGACCTATATATAATGAGAGAAGTGGAGTTCATGTGGAGCCGAGGGAGTACGGGTGATCGTGATTCATCAAATGGCAGATGTGCAGTTAAATAGCTTCACTTAGGCCATCCAATATTCGACCTTTTTTTTTGGATCCTATGATCAGATTTTTGAGTACTGACTAATCTGGATTGAAGTTTTATTAATAGGATGCCTCTCCTAAGAATATTTTTAAACTCGGTGAGATTCGAATTCAATTTGTCACTTTATGGTCTAACTAGAAAAAGACCCTTGGTAGCTTTACAATTACCTGCCATGTGAAACGTGATGAACGAGGAATCTTGTTCGAATGATGATGTACGTCCTGCCTGTCCTCGTTGAATTGGAGTGGGGAACAATAGAAATGATTCTCGTTTGTTGTGACTTGTGACCCCACGTTTCAATAATTACCACTTATAACTTCCGAGCAAAAAAAAAAAAATTACCACTTATAACTCATTTTTACATACTCATTAGTTCTTTTTATAAGTCAGCTCATTAATTTTTATATGAATTTATATAATTTTACATTTCATTTGTTATTACATTGATTTTATTTTCATATAATATATTGTATATTAAATAGAAGTAACATTGAAAATTTGTTAACTTTTAATTCAAGAGTCAATGAGGTATTGTGTTTTTCTTAGTTTACAAGAAACATACTAAAAGTGACTTATAAATATGTAATACCCTAAAAATCGTATTTATGATAAATATCATAAATTAAGTAAATAATACTTATTGGAAATAGGTGAATATGTGATCTCAAAACTAATGTAGTATTTATCTTATTTTCTAAGGTAAATTCTATTAAAATTAGAAGAATTAAGGTACTAAAGAGCCAAAAATGCATTTATCGGGCATAAAATGGCCTAAAATATATTATGATAAATCCAAAGAGGCAATAAAATATTTGTTAAAAATTAGAGAGTATGTTGTCTCTAATTTAGATAATTTTTGGGATTATTTCCTTGAAAATAATGAGGCAAAATTAAATATAATTTTGGGGGACATAAGTTGTCCAATGATTTTTGATATATTACATGGGACATAAAATACCAATGTCAGTAAAATAGTTGTGAGATAATGGTTAATCCTAATTAAGAAAATTATCAATAATTAGTAAGTGATTAAATAAATAAATTTTGGCTAATTGTTTAAGCATGATTAAGGGAATATCCAAGTTAAATTGTTTAAAGCCCTTTAATTAAAGGTTTATGGCAATAATTAGCATAAAATATAAATGCTAATTAATTATAAAAGATTAAGAAAAATATATATGAGATTAAGTACATGGAAATCCATAATCCTAGAAAGTTGCTAATCATGTGATTAGGGCACTAATTAAACTTGTTAATCAATTTAGACAAATTAATCATTAATCAATGGGTAAGATTGAATTTTGAAAGTCAAAATCAAAGGTCTAGGATTATTCTAGTAATTTTTAAAGGCCTAAATCCATGTTATTTGATGTGGACCAATGAGAGAATTTTGGGAAAATAAATATAAGAGTAAATACCCTTTTGGTCCCCGAAAAACACATTTGACCCTTTTTCGTCCCCGAGAAAAAAATGTCATTTTGGTCCTTTTTGGGACTAAAAGGACCTTTTGGGAATTTCGAGGGATTAAAATATGCAAAAAAATTGATCAAAAGGACTAAATGGACCTTATTTTTCCATTTTAAGGATTAAAAGTGACTTATTTTTTTCAGTGGACCAAAAGGGCATCCGTGTTTTTCCAGGGGACCAAAAAGGGTATTTACTCTAAATATAATTAAGATAATTGAAATATATAATATTAATTAATTAAAAAATAAAAATATAAAAAAGAGATGTTACGAAAATTTGGACATGCGAGGGAGAGAGAAATTGCAAAAATAATATCATGATTTTTGATGCAAGTGGTATTAAAATATTAATATAAAATGTGAAAAGCAAATGGGATAAATGAGAACTGATAGAAATTAAATCCCAACTAGAAAACCATGAATTAGGTTTCTAAAGTCAGGCATATTATAGACAAGTGAATTTTTAGCTCTGAGTAGGTTATGAAGGTGGAATATCACCTAGAGGGGGGTGAATAGGTGATTATGAAATTCTTTCGCTAATTGCTCAAGAACAATTAAAATAGAGACAGAGAGAAGAACAATGAACACAAGAGATTATACTGTTCTCGGCCCAACTCTCGACCTACGTCCAGCCTCCGTAAACACTGGGATTTCACTATCTCCAATCTTGATTACACACTCGTAAACGAAGGATAGTCTTCTCACTCTCGCACTCCACTCCCCTTACAAGTTGTAATTGATACACCCACACTCAAGATACCACTATCTTGAGATTTAAACGAATTGTAATACAAATGATAAAACTCTCTCACGAGTAGATAGATAATGAACACTCGAAGCTCAATGATATCCGAAGATATATACGTAATATAGATTGATCGCTTTGAATGCTTTGTCCGTATTCGCGTCTATGTCTCCCTTTGAAGAATTCAACCTTCGGTATTTATACTTCTTGAAGATTGACGACCGCTTGAAGGGTTTGAATATGTCCGTTTGAATATTTGAATGTGTCCGTTGATGAAGCATGAAGAATAATCGTTGTGACTCATGAATATAGCCGTTGGGTCTTTTGATTTCGATGATTGCTCTTCGTTGAAGATTCGACCGCTGC
The DNA here is from genome assembly GCA_025563575.1 of Acacia pycnantha. Taxonomy (NCBI): domain Eukaryota; kingdom Viridiplantae; phylum Streptophyta; class Magnoliopsida; order Fabales; family Fabaceae; genus Acacia; species Acacia pycnantha. Next base: position 19,953 of record JAMWYP010000831.1, read on the forward strand.
TACATTTATTGTCTTCCTTATTTTGTGTAGGAAATCATTTGGAGTAAAGTTCATATTTGAATACTTCCAAATGAAGGACTTGATGATTCGTCCATTTGACGCGTGAGAGTAATTGCGATGATTCTCTGTCAAGTAATGATTGATTCCCGAAACTCACTTAGGTAGGATCATTAGAAATAGAAATAAATGAGTTTGTATATAATCGCAATAATGGGTAAGGTTGTCTAATAATCATCGACATAATTGATCGTAGATACACCGAATCGTTGTTCGTTTCTATGCTCGAGCAAGTGTTTTTACGTTGCTCTGGCAAGCTTCGAAAAGAAACAGATTATCCCGTTGATGCTCGAGCATGCCATTATGCTTGCTCGAGCAAGACTAAGGCAGAGGCGAGAATGAGTGCTTCATCGATGCTGCTCGAGCATGATTTTACCTCCGCTCGAGCATGGTGCTCGAGCATGCCTTTTACTCGCTTCGCATGACTCTTCAATTCGCAAATTCTTGCTTTTGGCTCGATGATGCTCGGGCATGCCAAATGTTCCGCTCGAGTAAGCTTTAGTCTTTGAGGCTTCGATCATATGCGAATAAGTATAATACTTCCAATACAAAGCTCATCAAGTCTTCTTTTCCAATGCAAGAAGAATCAGCTCCAAACTCATTGTATTTCGTCCATTATCATCGATGATTGGAGGTGTTCTTAACCAGCATTTTTGCAACATTCTGAACTGACTGCTCACTTTCGAGGGCCATATCTCCCTGTTCCGAAATCCGTTTTGGTTGGGTGAACTCTTTATGGAAATCCCTTTGAGTCTTCTTTCAAACGGAACCGATTTCAGCTCAATTAGATTTGTAGTTTGTGAGATATGCTCAAAACCTCAAGGCTTGGTCAGCACTATGACGGTGATATCACTGTGATATTCAACAATTGATAGCTCTCAAATATGACATTATTTTGAATTGAATATTATGCGAATAGGACCGTTTGGAAGTCTAGTTTCCAAACAAATTGGTTTCATCTCAATCCGATCTCTGGTTTGGGAGATATCGTCGAATTACTGAGGTCGCCCAAACAGAGCTGAACAGAGGAAGCTGATGGACAACTTTGCTCGAGCAGCATGCTCGAGCAAGCCTTCGTTTTTGCTCGAGCAAGGCACCGTTTGGGCGAGAAATGGCTAGAAACGATGTTGCTTGAGCATGGGAATATTTATGCTCGAGCAAGGCACTCGTTTAGGTGAGAAAATGCTGAAATTGCATTAAAGCCCCAAAACAACCTAGTATTCATCCTAAGCTTGAACTTGCTTGTTTTAACTCCGAATTGAGCCGCTCCAACTTCTATTTGATCACGAAACTTGAATATTGATATTCTCATGATATTTAACAAGTTATTCTTTCTTCAACAGCTGAAGTTACATAAATGCCCTCCAATAAACCCGTATTCATCCTAAGCTTGAACTTGCTTATTTTAACTCCGAATTGAGTCGTTCCAACTTCCATATCACCGTGGATACTTCTAGTATCAATCTAGGAACATGAATAATGATATTCTCATTATATTCAGCAAGTTCTTCATTCTTCCAAATCTCATCTTGATTAATCTCTATCATTAAACTTCACATGGAGCAAGTTATTCTTTCTTTCTTCTTCTTTCTTAATTAATCTCTATAATTAATCTTGGACTAATCTACATCAAATATATCGTAGTTAGTCAATGTAGAAGATAAGTATAATATACAATCTTTTTGCTCTTAAAGACATCTATATAAGACATCATCAAAACTAATCAGAACCAACAAAGTTACCTCTAAAGTTATTTCCGTAACCGAAAAGGGTTATACTAGACGGCTAAGAAGCTATCAGATACTTAAAAAGAAAATCAGATAAATGGAAATCTATAGAAACTAAGCCATAACTTGAATTCGGGGATGAGTTGGTAAACATCTGGACATATTACGAATCAGTGGATTTTTGTCCCGAAGATGATGTTACCCGAAGTAATTTCCGTAACCGAAGACGTTTATCTGAAAATGTTCGGCAGGCAACGGAATACCCTGAATGGGATAAAAATTTTAGTTAACCCAGACATTTCTAAAGAGGAAGAATAGACTTTCGGGGCTATGTTGTCGGATTTTGAGATTTTCCAAGATTACGCGATTATAACACCGAACAGGGGACTTTATCGGTAGGAAACTTGTTAAACAAGGGGGTGACATCATGTGCATGACATGGGATGATGTCATTTTTGTTGAAAAAAAGGGCATGGAGGTCGGCATGGTGGATTGGGTGGAGGAGATGAAGCCATGCAATCCAATCTTGATCCAAAGGTTTAGATTAATTTGTAAAGGTGCAATTTTGCCCTTGACCTTTGCCTATAATTAGCACCTCATTCCAATTGAAATTCTCACACCATTTCTAAGGCAATTCGAATATAGAGAGAGGTTAGAGAGAAGGAGGAGCCCGGAGGAAGTGTAGCGAAGTTCTGGGTAAGTTCTTCGGTACTGAGTCTTAAGCTTTAGTAGTTCTTTCGGTAGTTATAGTAGAAATGCTAGTTTAGTCTTTAATCCTCCAAATTAGTTTAGATATCATGTTTTAAGGTTAAACATGATATTTATTTTGAAAATATGTTGGAGTTAGAGATATGACAAAATTTTGGAAGATTAGAGTCAAAGTAGCGAAGCTCGCGAAATTTCACCGATTAGGGAGTCGGGTAAAATGGTCATTTTTGACTAAAATGACTGTTATAATTATTGTTTAGTAACAAATACGTTGTTATCCTTATAGGATACTGTGATTACGTTTCGACCAATGGTTGTACCGTATATCGTCAACCAAGGTACGTTCGCTGCATCGTAACACTAACTCTGATGGTTATATTATGCATATATGTGATGTGTGTATGGTATGTTTAAATGTGGTGTGTTGTTGGAATGCGTATTGATGTTAGAAGATAATCAGATGCATGCTGGGAGCGATATATCTGTAATGCTGGGAGCGATACATCTGTAATGCTGGGAGCGATACATCTGTGATGCTGGGAGCAATATATCTGCATGCTGGGAGCAATACATGTGCATTGGTTACGTGTTTATATACTGTTAAGGTTGTGATTATTTGTAATCCATATGTGTGTATGTAAACATGAGGTTAACCGTTACTTGAGGTCCGTATGCATTGGACCTCAGCTCTTAACATAGCGTCAGGGTCAGGAGGACCGAGGAGAGGGAGAAGCAAGAAGCTTAGAGGTCCTACTGAAGACCATCTTTTGTTGCCACTAAGCATGGGATTGCCAGGAGACACTTCGTTGTTATTAAAAAAACTCTGCTACTGTACTGTCTCTCGTAATTAGCCAAATGGGCATTTTGAATATATATATTAGTTACACTCTTGCTCCGATGATCTACTCGATGAAAAAATTTATACCGCTTTTGAAAAACTGGATGTTACAAAATAAGACCAAAGAAATATCAAGAAATGTACTAAATTGATCAAAATTTTCAAATTTACCCTTAATAAATTTTTTCTCAACATGTATAAATTATTTTCATATCGCTCTCTTCTTTTTCTCTTTTAAATGAGAATTAAATAAGGATAAAATTGAAAAACTATAAATTAAATATCTACAAGTGACGACCAACGTGACAAGGAAAATTTTTTTCCTACAATAAGAGGCATAAGAGTAACAAGGACAAGAGTAATGTTATTATTTTAATAAGGAAATTTCCAACACAAGGGTCTTGTTTTATTAGCTGGGCGCCCGATTTCACACATGCATGTGTAGTTTCAAGTTTTGAAATTCTTCTTCCAGCTTGTTATTACCCGTCTCATTCATTGATTGAAGCAACGGATATTTACTTCATGATCCAACAATCAATCTCTTCCCCCATGTTTAACTAATAATCAATCAAATTTTATAACTAATTCGAGTGATCGCTTTGAGTAATGAGTGATTTAAAAGAATAATATAAAGAGAATGAACTAAAAACTACAATTAATAGGCATGCAAATCCAAGTAATTTGTTGGTCTTAAATATTTGATAGGGGATTTAGGGTTGAGACTTTTTTTATATTTTTTCTTTTCCTTGGGACCTAAGTGATATTTTCCTTCGTATTTTTAAGTTACTTTTATTACTGAGGACTTCATATTTAACAACCATCCCTTTTTTATAAAAAAATTCAAGCGTTGCCGGGTAGTAGAAAGATAATTTAGAAAACTTAATAATATTGAAAAACATTCTTCATGACCTTAAAATTGTTTCTTAAGATCGTGAAAAATATTTCGAGAATCTTGAAAAAAATATTTGAGAGTATCGAGTGGTCCTAAAAGGATACTTTAGAATACCGAAAATAATTCATGATCCTAAAAAAATTATTTTTGGATCTTGAAAAAATAATTTAGATACTAACCGGGGCGGAATCAAGGGGCTAGGGTGGCCCCGCCCCCTAAAATTACTAAATTTGACCCAAAATTTTTGAGAATTATGCTTTAGCCTCATAAAAGTTTAAATTTTTTAGTTTAGTCCCTATTAAAAAGTCTCGATGAAGGGACTAGAATGAAAATAGTTAAATATTTATGAGGTAAAATCATAATTTTCAAAAGTTTTGGGTCCAATTCTATAATTTTCTCCCCCTAATTTCAAATGTTTACTCCACTGGATTTTATTATGTAATTTTCGCCCGAATTTTCATTCCCGGGTCCGTCCCCGATACTAACTAGTAACTACTACTAAAAATATGCTTTAACTTATTTTTTAAAGATACTAAAATAACTTTTAAGATCACGAATTATTTTTTCAAGATTAAGTTAGTATCCCAAGTATCCTTTAATAACAGCTTAGTATCATGAAATATTTTTTTCACGATCATAAAATATTTTTCAAGATCATAAAATAATTTTTCAAGATCATAAATTATTTTTGAGTATCGCCGACCAAGTATCACTCAAGATCCTCAAGTATCACTCAAGATCCTTTTACTAAATGAGTAGCCTCAAATATTTTTTCACAATCTTAAAATAATTTTTAAGATCATGAGCAATTTTTTTCAGACTCATTCATTTAGTATTCTAATTATCTTTTACTACATGGAAGTACTTGATATATTTTTTTTTTAATTTATAAAAAGAGATGTGAAAATCAAAAGGCAATGAGGCCGCACAATAAAGTGATGGGCACCAAACTTGTTCTTCAGTAAGCAAACAAGGAATTTTAATCCCAGACGCAAAGCAAAGCAACGTAACTCTAATAAACACAGAAAAAGCATGTGTAATACCCTAAAATCGACTTAGGAAAATATCATAAATGAGTAAATATACCTATTGAAAATAGGTGAATATGAGATATCAAATATTAAGTAATAATTATCTTATTTTCCAAGGAAAATCTCTTAGGAAAATTAGGAAAGAGAACTATGGGGTCAAAATGACCAAAATACCCTTGAAATGTATAAAAACTTAGGAAAAATTGTGAAAAATCCTAAATATCAGGTGAAATAATTATTAAAATTGAGAGGGTATATATCTCTAATTTAGGTAATTTATTAAATTACAAACTTGGAGAAATTGTATAAGAATGTCCAAAAAGTATGGAAATGACCAAAATACCCTCATAAATCCTAAAATAATGCAGAAGACATGAAAATAAAGATGTCGTGGCCAAAGTTATGAGGTAATGAGGCATTCTAATTAAGAAAATTATCAACTATTGATAAGAAAGTAATTAGGTAATTATTGGCTAATTACTTAAGCTTAAGCGAAGGAAATTCAAAGATAATTATGTAAAACCCTAAAATTAGTGGTTTTTGGCCAAGAATTAGTAAAAACATATTTGCTAATTAATTGGAAATTTTTGAGGAAAATGGATGAGTTTAGGTATTTTTAAGCCTAAATACAAGAATGGACCAATAGGGAAATTTTGTAAAAAATTATATAAAAATAAGTATTAAATAATTATTTTATATAATATTAATTAATTAAATAATTAATAAAAACGAAAATTAAAATAAAAAGGACCAGCTATTGTTTGACCGAAAAATTGGATAGGGAATGGATAAGAATTTGCAAAATAATATCTAGATATTATTTTGCAACTTGTAATATTATATATTATAATTAAATATAGTGAATAGTAACACAATATATAGGAAACGGATCCTATCTAGAGAACTAGAATGAGATTTCCAAAGTCAAGGTAAAATATTGATCGGTGGATTTTTACCTTTCGTTAGACTTTTCCTAAGTCAATCTTAGGCCTAGAGAGCTTTTTCCTAATAAGACAAAATAGGGAAATTCCGAGAAAACCGGATAGCCAAGTTGAAAGCTAAGGATTCAGAAGTCATGACGCGACATCGGGAGGAATTGAGAGTTTTTCGGACATATTTGGAATCGGTGCATTCTTGTCCACAGCGTAGCTTCCTAATTTCGTTCGAAACCGACACGTTTTCAGTAAAACTCGTGAGCCGAGAGAAGGCCTAGACAGAGTTAAAAAATATTTGGACTAGACATTTCTAATAAGGAAGGAATTGTCTTCAAATTGTATAATCCAGAATTTTGAGATTTCTCCGAGAGTACGCGACCTGACACCGATCGGGGATTCTACCTGGACGGAGGCAAAAGCAAAAATGGTTTTGATGACTCAAGGGGCATCTAGACGTTTTTGAGCTTTCCATGGCCAAGAATCATCCACCATTAAACCCTAATTTTCTTGGTTATAAAGGAGGGAAAATTACAAGTTTAGGAAAGCAAAATTACAAAATGGCCACAATTTCTCTCTATAAATAGGCCACCACTTCTCTTGAAATTTCACACCATTTGCCTTGAGAAAAACCAAATTTAGAGAGAGGAGCTTTGGAGAAAAGTCTGAGCGAAGCACTCGAAGCTCGGGTAAGTTTTTCTGCACCGAGCTTTAGCTTTCGTAAGTTCTTTCAATAGTTAGAGTAGTAATGCTAGTATAGCCTTTAATTTTTCAAGCATGATTGGATATCATATGATAGGGCTATATTAGTCTAGAATTTCGAAAATTATCATTGGGTCGAAGTTCTTGCAAAATTTTGGAAAAATCGGAGCCAAGTAAGGAATCACGGGCGAAATTCCGCCAATTGGGGGTATAGGGGCAAAATGGTAATTTTTACCTAAAATGCCGATGTAATGTCAAATCACTAATGAAAGTGAAATTACCCTTATAGGATATCGAAACTCGATTTGCCGCCAGCATACGCCCGACGTGCCACCGCGTTGGACGTTTGCGCTTTCCGTAAAAGTACGATTTCAGACGAAGTACCGTCTCACGAGATCAACGAAGGTACGTTCGCGTCTTGTAACACTAACTCGATGGTTATTGTATGCATATATGTATATTACACTGCACTTTACTTGTACTAATGTAATCATCATGTGACATGTACTCGACCGTAGATTATTGCTCGTACTTTGACCACGTTTTATTGTCTGTACTCTGACCGTACTATTACTACACGTACTGACCGTACTATTGTATCGTACTGACTGTACTATTGTTTGCCATCCGAATGTATTGTTATTCGAATGTATATTTGCCTTCGGTAAATCCGATCAGATTGTTTTGCCATACATATCTCGATATGTATAGCCTATGTCAGATCAGTAAATGTTGCCAAAATTATGTGAATGTGCATAGACATATATGATGTATGTAATCACGAGGTTAACACGCTACTGGGTTCGATGTATGGACTCCGGCTCTTAACTTAGCTTCGTGGATCGGAAGGGCGACACAGGTTCGAGGAGAATGACAAGTAGCACGCCTAGGAATCGCGGGAAGACTTCTTTCGTTATGCTTTTGAAACACTCTTGTATCATTGTTTAAACAAAGCAAGACATGCTACCATGGGTATTTTAAATGTATATATCAGTTACTCAATCGCTCCGGTACACTACTCTGATGTTTACAAATGAGGTTTGATAAATAAAAAAGTTTATACTGCTTTTAAAAATGGGATGTTACATGATGTGTCGTGAAAATCAAAAGGCAATGGTGAAATGTGGGAATCCAAGAAAAAAGATAATACAAATCACTTTTTGTTTAGCCCCTTTACAAAAAGTCAAAAGTTAAAACCGACCCATTACTTGATATGATAAATGTAACATCCCGTTTTCACAAGCAGTATAATTTTTTTTTTCATCAAACATCATTTGTAAACATCACGGTAGTACACCTGAGCGATTGAGTAACCGATATATATTAAAATACCCACAGTAGCATGTATTGTTTAAACAGCGGTACAAGAGTGTTTCAAAAGTATAACGTGAAAGAAGTCTTCACCGCGATTCCTAGGGCTTGCCGCTTGTCCTTCTCCTCGAACCTCGGTCCTCCCGATCCCGAAGCTAAGTTAAAAGCTGGAGTCCATGCATCGAACCCCAGGTAACGGTTAACCTCATGATTACATACATCATATATGTACAACAGACATTCTTAGACTTTTGGCAACATTTACTATGGTCAGACATAGGGTATACATATCAGATATGTATAGCAATAACAATACAGTCGGATGACAGACAATTATACAGTCGGATGATAGACAACAGTACAGTCGGAGTACAGACAATAGTACAGTCAAAGTACGCAACAATAAGTACAATCGGAGTACGATAATAGTACAATCTGAGACAGACAATAGTACAATCGGAGTACGCATAATAGTACAATTAGAGTACGAACAATAGTACAATCGGAGTACAGGCATGACACACAATAGGCATGAGCAGAGCAACAAGATGGTTAGAGTACGGGCATGACAGACAATCGGCATACGTAGAACAACGATGATACGGTCGAGTACGATGTGCATGACGAGACAATTGGTACATGTAATACAGTACACATATGCATACAATAAACATCAGAGTTAAGGTTACCAGTACGCGAACGTACCTTCGTTGACTAGAGAACTGCATTGGCTGAAATCGTACTTTTACGGAAAATCATGAAACATCCAACAGCGGCACGTTGGACAGCGTAACGGCAGCAGATCAGAGTTTCTGATATCCTATAAGGGTAATATCACTTTCATTAGTGATTTGACATTACGACCGGCATTTTAGGTAAAAATTACCATTTTGCCCTTAACCCTAATTAGCGGAATTTCGCCAGCACTTCATTACTTTGGCTCCGATTTTCTAAAATTTTGCCAGAACTTCGACCCAATGGTAATTTTCAAAATTCTAGACTAATATAGCCCTATCATATGATATCCAATCATGCTTGAAAAATTAAAGGCTATACTAGCATTACTACTCTAACTATGAAAGAACTACGAAAGCTAAAAGCTCGTCTTAGAAAAACTTACCCAGAAGCTTCGCACGGCTTTCTCCGAGCTCCTCTCTCTAAAACCTCTCTCTAAATTCGGTTTTGCTCTTCCAAATTGTGTGAGAAATGAAGAGGATTCAAGGGCTATTTATAGGGAAAAAAGTGCCAAATTGTGTAATTTTCCCTTTCCAACTTTGTAATTTTCCCCTCATTTTTAACCATAGAAAAATTAGGGTTTTGGTGGATGATTTGTGGCCATGCAAAGCATAATTTCGTTCAGCCCTTATGAGTCACCAACTTGTGTGACAAGTTGGTATATTCTAGAAGCATTTATACCCCGATCGGTACCCGATTCGCGTAATTCCGGAAAAATCTCAAAATTCTGGATTTACAACTTTGAAGACATATTCTCACATTAGAAATGTCTAGGTTAACCTAAATTTTGATTCCATATAGGGCTCCAACAGTGGGTCACGAAGTTCCTCGAAAAGCGTGCCTGTCTCACGGAACGAATTTCTGGAATCATCAACGGACAAAAATTCACCGATTCCAAATATGTCCAGATAATTTCAAACTCATTTCTAGATGTTGAGTTAGAATTTATTTTCTTTAGATCCAAAAATGTGCCTATCTCTTGCATTTTCCCCTATTTTGTTTTATTAGGAAAATGCTCTACCTAGGCCTCGGAATTGACTTCCGAAAAGTCTAACGAAAGGTAAAAATCCACTCGATCAATATTTTACCTTGACTTTGGAATTCTCATTCCTAATTCTCTAGATAGGATCCGTTTCCTATTTATTCTATTACTATTCACCATATTTAATTATAATATATAATATTACAACTTTATACAAAAATATCATGATATTTCTTCACAAAATCTTATCCCTTCTTCATCCAATTTTTCGGTCAATGATCTGGTCTTTTTTTTTTTTTTTTTTTCAATTTTCGTTTTTATTTAATTAATAATTAATTAATATTATATAAAATAATTATTTTATATTATTTTTACAAAATTTCCCTATTGATCCATATTTGTATTTAGGCTTAAAATACCTAAACTCATCCATTTTCCTCAAAAATTTCCAATTAATTAGTAAATATATATTTACTAATTCTTGGCCAAAACCACTAATTTTAGGGTTTTACATAATTATCTTTGAATTTCCTTCGCTTAAGCTTAAGTAATTATTCAATAATTACCTAATTACTTTCTTATCAATAGTTGATAATTTTCTTAATTATAATAACTCATTACCTCATAACTTTTGCACCGACATTTGTGTTTTCCTGTCTTCGCATCGTACTAAAATTTACTGGGTCATTTTGATCATTTGGATACTTTTTGACTCTTCCCCCTTTATTTCTTCAAGGTAGTAACTTAATAAATTACCTAAATTAGGGACAATACCCTTCCCTATTTCAAATATATATTTACTTGACTCTTTTATAGCTTTCACGGTATTTATAGCCTATAATGTGTTAGGGACCTATTTGCAAATTTTCAAACGTTTTTAGGGACCTATTTGTAAATTATCTAATTTCAAGGAAATGCCTTACAACAATTAAACTCAATACAAGGTGTTTGAGACCATATTCACCTATTTTCAATAGGTATATTTCCCAATTTGATATTTACCCTAAGTGTGATTTTAGGGTATTGAATAAACAT
>JAMWYP010000832.1:0-30682 GCA_025563575.1 Acacia pycnantha
TTTTGATGAGTTTGGCATGCTCCTACATTTTCCTTCATTGGATCTACGCTTATTTCCAGGGCTCCCAAAAGCATACATGTTTTCTTTACTAATCTCGCCAGTCGATAATCTTGATGGTGAATGAGCGATTGCCTCACCTCTAACTGACATAAAAAGACAAATATCCATCAAATAAATAATGTTTACCTTTTTGTTTTATTACACATCAAATGGAAATATCCTAAAATTATATATCTAATCATTTTGCAAGAAAAAGGAAGACTATAATTACCTGCAGTGGATGAGCATGATTCTTCACTGACAAAGTTCACAAATCTTAGCCAAAGCACTAGTTATAAAGGAAAAGGATAAATTCAACGTCAAAACAGATATCTTTTTTTTGTTACCTAAGCAAGCTTGAATTGTCCCTTACATCTTCTGGGACTATGCTTTGTACATGGAAGTTCCCATCAGATCTAGAGCATCTGCTACAATACAATACAACAACATCAAAAAGAATATACATAAAAGTCATAATCATTTTCTGGTGGGTAATTTGAATACGTAGCAGGAAACTCTGAAAAAATAATGAATAAGGAAATAAGCAAAGCATATCAAATGTCATCATGAAATCAATACATATTTGTCATGCCTGACGTCATACATGTCAGGTTTTCCTTGTTCACTATTCCTCATGTGAAATGAATACTAGAACTGTAACAATCTGTTTCCCATGCACTTACGACAGAAGATCATCAAAAATCGAAAGTATAATTATTCTAGCTTGTAATACAAATGGCAGGAAAGAAGATAAAGAAAGGGAAAATAAAGCCAAAGATTGTTCCAGAAAAAGGAACAAAAGAAAAACAAAAAGAGAAATCAATATCAAAATTACAATTTTGACCTCTTAAAATATATTAAAAGTTGTAAGCATGAGAGGTAAGAAAGAGAAATCAAGGATATTCATGCGTATTAAGAGGTGGTATGAATATCCATGTTTTCTCTTTCTTACCCGTCATATTTGCATCTTCTAACATACTTTAAGGGGCCAAAATAAATTCTATCATGATTCAGGTCATTTCATGCAAAATAGTTGAAGTGTGTGACATGCAAGAAACATTTCGGGTGTGAGATTATTACAAAAACACTGAATAGTTGCGTACATAGAATTTTTTTGGCAATTGATGCTTTTTTTGTTTCATTATATTTCAAAAAAACTAAAAACACTGAATAGTGATTATATAAGATAACTGAGAAAAATAAGCAGTACCTATTGGATCAAATCTATCAAACACTGCTGCCAAAGACCTGTACAGTAAGACCAACATGCTTTAATTCATCAAAACCGTTTAAGGAAGCTGAAAACAGTGAAGGCTCTTTTTCTAGCCATAGACAGGAAAAGCATTTGAAATTACAGTAAATAACCTTTTCTTTGGCAGCTGATCTTCAAATGCATATCTTGCCTTGCAAGCCCCACTTTTTAATGAATCAGGAGAACTAGTACCCCTTTGAAATGTCTCTGTCTTCCACGAGGTATCGTATTCCCTCTCATTCTCAAACTTCTCATCAAAGAAGCTAGAACTAGGTGCTTTAACAAATGGGATTAAATATTTTTTGAGAGATTATATCAAAGAAAATGACCGTATAATATTTTCAAAAGAGCAAACTGTGAAACAATCAACCTAACCTAGGCCACATCAAGTTTTTCGTTAGTTTAGGTGTGGTGAGAACTTAATCAAACACAGATGACCCAGTTAGGTTTCCAATGAATTACAGACATGTCAAACCTAGTCGAATCTATATGATGGGAAACACAATACGAGTTATATTATCTTTATTTTAAGATTATTAAGCTTTTTAAATAAATTGTTTTATTAGGATATCTAGGATTAGTTTGGATTATTATTATTTTAAATAAGTGTAATTAGGGATCTATAAATAATCCTAGAGTTTCCCAAATTGTTAGATCTTTTCAAACGAATTGAATAATGAGTATTTTTCTGTTACTCTCTCCCCCAATGTCTTTTTCTCCCTCCTTTCTATCTATTTCCTCCCCCTTTCTTCCCTTTCTCCCTTTATCTCTATATTTCTCCCTCCTCCCTCTCCTTTACTTGCATCGTTTTACATCACTATATCATGGTTATTATTTATAGTCTAATATATAAGAGGCTTTCCTTCAAACTAACATGACATAACCATCAGGTTTTCTCTCGATAAAACAGAATACTCAATCACCATAAGCACTAACTTCTTACTAAAATTTTCTTTCGATTTCCTATTCACCAGAAATTTAACTTGGTCACTAGTACTAGTAGTATGACTGCCATCAATTTCTTAAAGACTTGTTTAAATTCATGTGGAGACCCATGCAAAACCTTCAAAAATTGTAACTGTAACTAATTTGTACATAATATAGATTGCTAAACTAGAATACTAATGATAGACATAATTTACAATATGAAAGGAAATATATTGTTATAAAAAATGTGACAATTTATGCATTATAGAAGCAAAGAACTTAAGGAGTTTTTTGGAGTGATTAAAGAAGCTAAATAAGTTACTTAATCATATCATATGTTGTATATCCTTAGATTCTATATCAATTTATAAGTTATGAAAAATACTTTAGAGAAAAAATGACAAATATAAATATATTAAAGTAATTTAATTAGCTTTCTTAATATCTCCAGAAAAAAGTCAACTCTATCTCTATCTTATATTTAGGACCGGAGGGAGTAACATTTTGCATGTTGAGCATATGAACTAAACTTCCAACTTAATTTTAAAAACTACGCATTTTCAAATAATTCAGTTTGCAATGTACATTATGATCCAATCTTTCAGCAATAATGAATATTGTGGCAAGGTCTAAAGTACCATTACCATTCCATATGTCATCATCTTTAATCTCACTGTTATAGAAGAATTCCTGGCTGATAGAAGAACCATATTTATTAGCTTGGTCACTAAAATGGTTATACTTGTGAGAAGCAACTAAGCTCCGCTTTCCCCTGTTATAAGAAAGGTCTAAAAATTTGCTGATAGGGGCAGCATTGATATCTCGCATCATTGTATCCTACAAATAATGAATCAAACTGAATATTTCAAATCCCGTTTCCAAGAACTAAACACTACGTTTAACACAGGACTTCTGAGAGCACTGAACAAAGTTATTCAACACAGAAAGTCAATATTAATATTTAAAAAGAAAAAAAAAAAGGATGAGACATAATGCAAAATATATAGCAAAGTGACTATTTGTAGCACTGGCAACGAGTACAAAAAGGAATCCTACAGATCCAAAGATCCATTAGACCAACATGGCCAGCCATTTTTTCAAGACTAAGTCAACTTTCTAGGATTTAATAGGATTTATTCTTATTCAGTATATCCATATAACTTTGGCCCATATCAAGTTCTACACACAGAAACACAAGACAGATATAGCAAAGGGACTATTTGTAGCAGTGGCAACAAGTACAAAAAGGAATCCTACAGATCCAGAGATCCATTAGACCAACATGGCCAGCCATTTTTTCAAGACTAAGTCAACTTTCTAGGATTTAATAGGATTTATTCTTATTCAGTATATCCATATAACTTTGGCCCATATCAAGTTCTACGCACAGAAACACAAGACAGGTAATCTGCCTCAGGCTCCTAGTACTCACGAAGAGTCAGAACTGACGACAAGTTCAAAAGAGGGAAAAGGTGTTACTTATGATGATGAACATGTGGTTATGAAAGAAAGTGACGTGGCAGTAGACCTTGATCATCCCATAGCTATTAGGAATAAGCCTAAAACTTGCACAAAACATCTCATAGAGAGGGTTGTCTCTTATCAGGCTCTTTCTTCAAAATATTGTTCATTTATTACTCACCTCGACAATGTTAAAGTGCCAAATAATATTGACGAGGTGATGGCTATGCCTGAGTGGAGGCGAGCTGTGATGGAAGAGATGGAAGCTCCCAAAAAGAATGGAACTTGGGATATTGTTCATATTCTGCAAGGAAAAACACTGATCGATTGCAAATGGGTGTTCAAGCCAAAGTACAATGCACAGGGGTGATGTTTACAGATGTAGATTGGGTAGACGACCATTTTAACAACCCAAAAATTTGAAGAGAGATTTATTATGCTTATTTGAGGCGTAGGGACGTTATCTAAAATTTAAAAAGCCTCAAAAGTAGATTGGGTAGAAGCAACACTGAGGCTGAATACAGAGCTGCACTGGGCATTTGTGAAGGCATATGGGTAAAATGTGTTGTTGAAGACTTGAGAAAATGTATAAATATTCCAATCAAGATCTACTGTGATAACATGGCTGCAATCAATATTGCTCAAAATTTGGTTCAGCATCACAGAACCAAGCATGTCGAGATAGATAGACACTTCATAAGAGAGAAGGTTGATGAAGGTATTGTAGACCTACAATACATACCATCTAAAGAGCAGACCAGTGACATCCTTACTAAAGGACTACCCAAGGACAAGTTCAAATATCTCATTGGCAAGTTGAACATGAAGGATATCTATAGTCCAACTTGAGGGGAAGTGTAGAATCTCATATATTATTAGGAATCCCATGATTATAGAGGTTAATTAAATCTATAGGTTATAGGAGATAATGGTTGGGATATTATTTTCAAATTTCAAATCTAGATCTCATTAACAGATCTAATTTTCTCGTGTATAAATGTAATTACCCTCTCATATGAATAATACAACAAATTATTCTCTCATCTAACTATCTTCTATGTGCACCAGTTAGCTTTTCAGCTCAATTACTCACAAGGTCTTATTCTCTATGGCTTGTTTTTACATGCATAGCTATTAACATTATATGATTAACATGATGAAAAGTAGTTGCTACTAAGATACCCCCGAATCTCACCCTTTTCTTCCATGACATACAACAAGAGCAGGTACCTCCACGGTCTGGGGCGATGAGGTTGATGAAGTATGAAGAAGGTTGGAGTTGAAGGAGTCATAAACTATTATTTTGTTTTAATATTAGCTACCTATTTAGCCATGTTTATATATATATATATATATATATATGTCCTTATTTACTTCCTAAAATTCTAGCATTACTTAAGGCTTTTTAAATTTATATAACATCCCTGGGCCTCAAATAAGCATGATAAATCTCTTTTCAAATTTTTGGGATGTTACAACCATGATAGAAAATCCACACATGGTGGGTATTGCATATTTGTTTGGGGCAATTTTGTGCTTTTGGAATTTGTAAAGGCCTATGGCTCAACCAGGTTTTAGAAGAGTTGAAGAAGAGCATGAATTTGCCGGTTACACTCTACTCTAATAGCATGGCAGCCATCAACATCTCACATAATCTAGTCCAACATGACAGAACCAAACATGTTGAGATAGTAGACATACACTTCATAAAAGAGAAAATAGAATATGGTATTATGCACCTAACTTACATTCCTCCAGAGAGCAAACAGCAGAAGTTCTCACCAAAGTGCTAGCTTGGGATCAATTTGAGTAATTTGTTGGTAAGTTGGACATGATTAACATCTATAATACAACTTGAGGGGGAGTATGGAAAACCAATATTTAGATATGTAAGTATTTATATTATTATAGATAGGATTTATTCTTATTCGATATATAATTGGCCATCACAATATTTATCTCCCCAATTTCATTCAATGAGAAGAATAAAGAATTATTCTCACTCCCTTCAACGCCATTATAAGCATTTAAAAAGTGGGGAGCCCTGCTTTCGGGATGTAGAAGTCAGGGAAAGAGAAAGATAGAGAAAATATACTCTCGAATGAATGTGTTTATTCATATGCTCAATAGGGTATTTATACACGAGAGAAGACAAGAGAGTAATAACTTATTATGATGATTGATTCCCTAATCACTCATAATTCCTATAATCCCTGATTATATGCAATACTAATTAATTATAATATATTTACACCGATATATTTCCCAACACTCCCCCTCAAGTTGGAGCATAGATGTTAATCATGCTCAACTTGTTACAAGAAAACATAAATCCAAACAAAATAATTTTTTTTCCTAAGAACCTCTTCACCCAATTTTCACATACTCCCCTCAAGCTGAAAGCAACTTGAATGTGAGCAAAAACTAATCACCAATAACTTTCTTCTTCAAGAGATCTTGGATCAAGCAGCAAATTCGGGCATAGCCAAGAATAATTCAACCAAATGTCACACCAATGACATTCAAAAGTTACAATCCAACAGCTTCACCAAGAGCTCAACCTACAAAAGGTACTAAACCAGAGTAGAAGTCACAACAAATGGTCTCACAAGGGACCAACAACAAATGGTCACACAAGAGGCCAAATAATACTCCAAACATCTCACTAGAGATAAATACCAAACGGTCTCACCAAGGACCAAACGATACACCAAACGTCTCACTTGAGACAAACATCTCACCGGAGGCAAAGCAACGAACGGGTCACACAAGGACCACCAAACTCCTCACTAGAGGACGCAAAGCACAGCAGATGCCAATGAAATTACCCAACCACAAGCATGACATTCAAGACAAAAGAGCACTTCACGAACGTGCTGGAAATCATAACAAACGAAGAACCTAGCCACTAGAAACAAGTGAACATGCACAAAATGAAATATGCCGATTGTGCTGAAATAGTAGAAACCCTTGAACTCATTCTCACAACGCAACCTTCAAAGCAAAGGACCGGCCTATACACACCGGGAATGAAGGCTCAACGTTGTAGAACAAAACAAGGCCAAAAAATAAATGCAGCAACCAAACGACGACCAAACAACGAGGTACACACTTTCTCTCCCCTTATGAACAGTGACGACATGGTTCACTGTTCACGAACACAACGGATGGAACAGTACCAAAACGAGGAGACAACCGAAAACAAGCTCTAGCAGCTAATCAGATGCAACATAACAACCAAACGAGGAGGTACACACTTTCTCTCCCCCCTGTGAACAGGGCCTATTCACAAAACAACACCACGAAATAGTACCAAAAACAGCATATTGACACAAACAGAAAAGAAATCCGATGACGGCGAAGGAGCACCACCAAAAGATAACCAAAAAAATATGAAATGACACGAACACAGACGCCAGAGATGAGAGACTGGCCACTGTCACTATACAGTGACAGCGGCCACCGAAAAACTCAAATTGGCCAAGAACTAACCAAGCTTTGATACCATGTAGAAATCAGAAAGAGAAAGATAGAGAAAATATACTCTCAAATGAATGTTTTTATTCATATGCTCAATAGGGTATTTATACACAAGAGAGAAGACAAGAGAGTAATGACTCATTATGATGATTGATTCCCTAATCACTCATAATCCCTAATTATATGCGATCTTGATTAATTATAATATATTTACACTGATATATTTCCTAACACGGGGGACAGTTAAGCATTTGTTCATGAGTAGTAGAGGAATAGAGCAGCAAGGTAAGTTGAGTTAATGTGCAAATTATCTTACATCAGCAGCAGGTAGTGGAAAATGAGTTTCACAATATATTGTATCCAACAATATACCAATATCCTAAACAGTGGCTCTTCAAACCAACAGCCATCTACATCACAATTCAACTCTAAAAAATGGAACAGGTTCTAAACTACCACAAATATAACAATTAAAAATGTTAAAAGAAGATACATAACAAAGTCTTCACATACCCAATAAATATAAGAGATTTATGCAAATTCTTCTAGGCAACTTGCACCGTGACTACTTATAGCATTAGAAGATGCATATTGGATTAGTCCACTGAAGAGAAGATAGGTGATTTTCAATGTTGTCCTTACCACTTCAAGCTCAAGGTCTTCCAGTTCATGGTTTATGGCTTTTGACAACTTCTTTTTCTTTTCATCCTTCAGCAATTGGGAGTAACTATACGAGATTCTGGAAGACAAAATTCAAAAATATGCTCAGATAAGTAAATGTCATGCATGCCACTAACCATCTTCCATAGTAACGAAGAAATAAGGATAAGATGTTAGTCATATCACCATAGAAATGGTCACCCTCAGAATATCAATTTTAGAGCCAAAAACAACCATGTTATGCTTCATTGCTAAAACTAAAATTTAAGTCACAAGGTGCTTTGCTTTTAAAAGAAGAATACATCTATCCATCATGATTACAGGAAATTATTTTCTTTAAGCATTTTCAAACAGTTTGAGAACAGCAACAGGGAAAATTGTAGTACAGTGTCTAGAAACAATAAACTTGATGCAGAAATTTGTAGGAGGAAAATATTTATAAAAAAAAAAACAGAAAAGTCTTAACTTTGACTCACCCTGCCCTAGAACTGACTGGTAACTTTCATAATAAAACTGCAACATGTGCAGAAACTACAAAGAAAAGCCAGTAAGCCACTACCAAGAATGTCAATGTGTCAAACACCGACATTCTCACCCATGGACATGTGTCTAACATCCCTATGGATGTGAATTATTTGATAATATGGTTTAACTTAATAGTCTAGTGGAAGCCATTTGGCTTATTAAAGGTAATTGGCTTATCTTGGATTCCATGCATATCATGGAAAATAATGCTAGTTTTAACAATTAGTTTGCCATAATTTTTCCCCAAATTTGATTCAACAGACTAGACACCACTTATTGGTGTAATAATAAGAGTTCTTTCATAACTTATTTCGCTATACTTTGAATTGTTAGATCGGTCTTGATGAAGATATAAGAAAGAATGAAGAGCCAACCCTTAAAAATCAGCCTGAATTATGAAGACTCATGTCATTGAAGTAGCTGAAGAACAACTAATGGCTACCTATGTGAGACACCATTTGAAATTCTCGATGGCTGCTTACTTGCAGTACTCACTCTAACCCACTGGGTCACAACCTTTGCAGGTAGCCCCTTTAGAGGTTGGTCAAACTCTAATACCAATTGATATAGATCTAAGCAAGTATGGGGAACCTAACCTTAAAAACCAATTTGTAAGGTAAAAGAACGATGCCACTAAAGTACCACAAGCACTAATTGTGGCTGCTTGACATGAGACTCCATTACAGGTTTCCCATGCTTGCTTAGGACTCCATCAGCTGGAACTAGGCTTTGATACCAATTGACAGAGACCTAACCAAGCATGGGAAAATCTAACCTTAAAAAACCAACATGTTAGGGGAAAGACCTATTCTAATTAAGCACCACAAGACTTACTTGAGGCTACTTGATACAGACATTAAATAGTTTAAGATACTGTATACACTTCACATACATAATTCCTTTATTTTATTAGAAAGATCACAAAAGAAAATATTAAAAATTTAGGATTGACATAAGAAATGTGCTAAATATATTTGATGAGAAATAACCTTAATAATGTATCCTTAGTAGTTACAGCTTTAGAGTTGAGCTGTGAGTTAAGCTTAGCAGTTTCATTTGTCGTACACTCGTACAAGCAAAAATGCAAAATTCATTTATGTGCAAGTCAGAATTACTAATATACATTCTTTTTATACAATGTTTCTCTCATTTTCCAACGTTGTTTGCAATAGTTGGCCCAAAAAATGTTGTTTAAAATTAAGAAGAAGAAAAAGTAAAAAAAGATTAGCAAAATTATCCAAATTTCTAGGCAGTGAACAAGAATAATTTAATCAAAAGGTAGCAAAGTTCTCAGTTCAGCAGCAAAGAATTTATCCTAAAGAACTCTACAACCATTAACTTGTAGTTTTTCTTAACACAAGCATTATTAAAACCCAAAAATTTCATCAAAGTGAGTAATATCTTCATAAGTTAAATCTAACTTCCACTTGTTTATAACAGTCATTAAACATGAAATTCATGCACCGGAAACTTACTATGAATTCTTGCATTATGATAATGATTAAAATAATAGCAGCAGCATGAAGAAAAGAGAAGAAATGAAGAACCAATAAGTAACAATAGTGACCTTTTTGTTTGTTGTGGTGATTGAGGTGGTGTCTCTACCGCAACTTTACCCAAACCTGAAGGCCATAATGAAAACTAGTCAAAGTAACAGACAATAGAAAAATCATTCGATAACCATTAAAAATTACTACATCTACATATAAGTATATAATAGACATGATTATAAAAAATGCAAGTTTATTAGAGCTATTGAGGGCAAACTTAGTATCATAAAGATGCAGTGTGCAAAAAAGAGTCCTAAATTAAGACTTTTGGTTTTACTCCTATGTTTGTATTTCATTTCATAACAAGTTTCAGCATTTATTTACTTTCCAATATAATAGTAGCCATTAATAGATATGGAGAATAGCATATCTGCTTTCCCCCAAATGCAAAAGAAAAACATGCTTACAAGTTGTTTGATGAATGATCCCACTAACAGTGCAATCTGAAATGGGAGGGGATTTAATTCAAGTGATAAACCTTCAAGTGAAAAGGCAACATGATCTTCAAAGGTAGGGTGCTCTTCCACAGTAATTTTTGGTCCATCATCATAGAGCAAATCAATAACAGATAATCCAACATCTGACAACAAGGATCAAGTGGTCAGAATCTTAGTCAATATAAATAAATGTGGAAAAACGAAGTGCTATTGTCGTAAAACCAAAAGTACTAAGAACTAATATCCATCTTTACAAACATAGAGTTGGTCTAGCCGTGTAAGGCCCCGCTAGATCCCTTAGGGGCCTTGAGTTCGAGTTTCAAAGGTCACTTGTGTTAAAAAAGGCAGCCACAAACCCCGAACCCGATACCAAATAATAATATAAAAAAAGTATTCATCTTTAATTGGAAAGTTATGAATAGATATAACAGTAAAACCCTGGGTAAAATGAAGTCTGCAAAACAAGTGTGATGAACATCTGCAATCAGCTACTTCAGCTTTTATTCTTTTCATTTTGGCAGAGTAACTGCTACTTACATTGATCAGTCACCACCGTCTTTGAGTTGGTTGATGTACATGGTATCCCACTGAGAGCACCATTCTGACAATCAGGAGCACTTACTAAAACCCTGAGAAGCAATATAAATTAATGCTTCAAATGGATCGCATGCCTCTTGGGAAAACTAAATCAAAATTAAGTTACTGTTGAGGTTCAGTGGCCTAAATTTTGCATTTGACCTACCCTTTCCAGCATATACCCAAAGTCTATAATAATTATTCCCTTATAATATTAACAAAATTTGGGGGGATGGAATAAAGGATAGTCAAAAGATCAGTAAATCAATCTCAGCAGCAACAGTACAATCTATGTTAAGTTTGACATGCATTCCTAACCTCATCAAGACACCTTCTATCTATATACTCACTTTAGGATGTGTTGAAACTTGAAAGCGACAATCTAAAGAATCAATCACGACAGCACATATCCACAATGCAGTTGCCTTTATGACCTATTCTACCTATCTAACTGCTTTAGCATGCATATAATAATCAGTTGAGTAATAAGATAGTATGCACAATAAGATTCATATCAATGTTAATCATGCATTCACTCACTTCTTTTGGGTCGCATCCATCTGGCTGACCAGTGGTACTCCTGCAACAACATACATTTATGTGCATTACCTATATCAATAACACACCACCTTCTAATGAAAAACTGTCTGAAACTCTAAATAGACAGTCTACATAATTAGGCAAATGCATTAAAGAGCATACTTTCTTCTTCAATTCTAGAAGATTCTACAGGAGTAGCCATGCTAGAAAACACTGTTGGTTGATTTTTCAAGATTTTGCCTGGCATTGTAGACATATTGACCCCTGCATCTGCATTCTCTGATGATTGTACAGGTAAAATATAAAAGTAGTAAAAGATTAAATCTTAGTAAAGTACAATAAGAAAAAAAAGAAACTTACAAGAACAGAGCCTTCAAACTAAAAGCAACAAGAGATAATGATAATTACACAATTTTGCAAGGCTTCCTAAGCACTAATAAAGGAATTTCCTGACCAGTCTGGCTCAGCTATCCTATGAAGACTACCAAAATAAGAACTAGAGTTGATTATTCCCAAGAGGTATTAAGAATTCATAAGAAACTTGTACATCAAGCAAGTCTTGTGCTGCAATCAGCGTCATCGTGTATAATATTGGTACAAATAGGATAAGGGTCAATACTGTTCAGACTATAGTTGAGCCTTTCATTTCATATATCTTCAGCTCCTTCCTTTTCTCCCTAACCTCTGGCTTCCCTATTTTCTCAACAAGTATAATGACCTACTTACCAAAGCAAGAACTTGCACTTGAGCACACTAGAAGTATCTATTCTTCAAAAATAATCAATAAAACATCAAAATGGAAAGATGTGCACATTATGTTAGGGAATATAACTATGGGAAGAGTGTAGCTACAGTGAAAACCTTGACATAAGTAATTATTTTATTTGTTCCAAACTTCCAATTGGAAAAAGAGTTAGTTCAAATTTGATACAAGGTCTTCAACAATGAGTAAATGACCCTTTTGGGAGGAGCAAAAGGACTGTTATACAGAAAGAATATCAGCCGCTTACCTTCAACAAAGGGAGAATAACATTCCTGAGCATTTGTGGACAAGTTTAGCAAATTGAGTATGTCCAGAGACCGATGTTCATTCAGGTACTGCCCCCTTATACCTAACACATCAGAACTGCTCTCTGACCCCATGATCTGCAGATTTTGTTGCTGGCGTTTCCTCTGTTCAAAATATTGCTTTTGCCTAGATTAAATAAGAAGTAAACTTAAATTCCAGTGTCATTTCTCCAAATTCAGTGAAACCCTCTCCCCAGTTTTATTTCACCAAATTCAAGGGGTAACAAGAAATTCAAAAGTGGACATCATAAGAGATATCATGCCTAGATTTTTATTCTTTTACCTTTTCTGTGTAGACTTCCTTGTCTGAAAATTCCCATTTCAGCATAAGAGATATCATGCACCAAATAAAATGTTTGGACATCAGAACAAAATCCCAATCAGCATCAAATTTTTTGATTCAAATGATTTGCAAATTTTAATGGTATGTCAAAATACACAACATAGTAACATTCTTTCCCAATTTCTCTTTCTCTCTGTTTAGAATGGAGAATTAAGTATCGGTAAATCAGGCCATACATGTCCACTAACAAGCCACAGATTTATCCTTCAATTTTTAATTTTGAGCCAGCAAAAAAATAGTAACCAATCTTCACATAAAATTGCATGGTCTACATCATCATGTACTCATAGAGTGCACACATACATGCACATGAAAAAGAGCGGCAACAAAAGAAAGCAATAATAGTTATGTTGTAATCAACTTGAGATTAAGTTTTAAGCACATTGTTTCCCCAGCATGATATAAAATCTTACTGGACTAAAACACAAGGACCGGGCAGCTATCAGAAAATCAAGGTTCAATAAACTTCCCAAATTTTTGGGCATTTCTAGAAACACATTGTCATAGGCAAGAAGACTCAGTTACTTGCCAACATTAATGGCTTACCCTATCGGATATCATTAGTGTTATAAAAGTAATTCGGATATTTTTCAATGATAACGCATCATAGTCAATTTTCAATTTTCCGTGATTTAGCATGAAAACCAAAACCACAATCCAACTCACAGTCGTCACTTTCCGCCTTGAACCTCCCATCCATTGCAACATCGTGCAGATTACAATCTGCAACTTCACACCAAAAAATACAGAATCATGAGAAGTAAACTCGACAATAAACATTGTTTCAGTTACAATGAAGTAAAGAAAAGTATAGAACGTCGCTGAAAACTCAACGACTTTGCGTCATTCGTAGTTGTTAATTCTGATTGCAATGATGTTTATTGCCAATATCAAAACATACGCATTGAAGTTTCCAGAATCCAAAAAGAAAGTACGAATCCAAAATTTAAGCGTAAAAAGAAGTACCGACCTAGACGAATCAGATAATGACGATTTCATCACAG
The DNA here is from genome assembly GCA_025563575.1 of Acacia pycnantha. Lineage (NCBI taxonomy): Eukaryota > Viridiplantae > Streptophyta > Magnoliopsida > Fabales > Fabaceae > Acacia > Acacia pycnantha. The sequence continues at coordinate 13,863 of JAMWYP010000832.1, forward strand.
AACAAAAAAAAACAAAAACAAACAAAGAGTCGGAGCAATGTTAAGAAATAGAGATACTCGACCAGGAAAATATTACAAAACTCAACAGAGAACATTTTCCTAAAGAAATGCAAAAGTTTTCAGCGCAAAGGAAAAAAACGAGAAAGCGTGAAATCGGAGAGTTTGCAAATACGAATTGAAGCTAGTAGGAATTGACGAAGAAGGCCTGTATTTTACCAGAGTCTCGGTCTTCGACCTTATCGGAAGATGATGGAGGAAGGTGGAGCTGGACGAAGTAGCTACAGCTTCTGTGAAGCGCGAATACAAACTGAAGTTCCAAAGCAATTGGCACGAAGAGTCACATACACTGTGTTCGCACCCTTTTTGCTGCTTCAACGATCACCGGAACATTTCAAGCGAGAAAAATAAATGGTAGAATCATTTGAAAACAAAATACCACTTAAAATTTAAAATATTAAAGAGGTGATTTCATAATAAAATAATTCTCAATTATTTTATTATTCTTGTTTATCAAGATTTTAAAATTTAAATACTCACTCCAATCTTAATTATAGAAACACATTTTAGAATTGGTCTTGATTCTACTTATAAGACTAAGTTTTAATTTTTTTCAATTTCTTCCTAAAATACCCCTATTGATACTTTCTCAATAATAATTAAACACAATAATAATTTAATAATGCACATATATATTCTATAAAGTAAGTAATCTTTGCAATTCATTGATGTCACATACACCTCAATTACACTGTTTTTTTTTTTTTTAATAAAATAATTTTAAACAATTTTTATCTTATTTTTCTCATATCACCCCTAGTTAATACTTCTTCCATAGTAGTTAATTTAACAACACACTTTTCAAAGATTCTACTTTCTTTTTTTATTTTTAAATAAAAAAAATTTAACATTTCTTTACAAATATTTTCCTATAACCATCCATCCAAAGTGATTGATTTTTTCCCTAAAATAACTTAATAAAATATTAATTTCATAATTTTTTTCATATCTAAAAAAAATAACTTGGCATTTGTATTATGCCCAATTAAATAAATGCTCTCTTGATAAAAAAAAAAAAAAAAAAAATCTTCGAAAAAATCCATGCAAAATACAAAAAAAAAAAAAAAAAAATTATATACATTTAAGATTCATCTTATGATCACTTTCATTTTTAATATTACAAAAATATTAGACGTGCCTATAAAATATTACAAAAAAAATGTGATCCAATGTTAGAGAAGAAGACAGACAAGCATGAAAGACGTGGGAAGAATAACATACGAAATCAACTTACAAGGAATTTTTGTAAATCATATACAATAGGAAGGGACAGACCCACACCTGATGCTTTATTGCTACTTAGCTAAGATATCAGAGAAGTCATGGAGAGTACCGTGCGCGAGGGCTACCAATTGAACAAACTTTCCTTGATGTCATTTTTAATTGAGTGAGGATATTTTATAAAAATAAAAATAATTAACTAATTTAACTCTCTCTTTAATCTCTCCAAATTTTAGTAAATTGGTCCTATAATTAGGACCGAGGGAGTAGTATTTATTCTCCCAAAACAAAATAGAATAAAGAAGCAAAACAAAAGAATGTCCTTTAAACAATAAATACACATATGAATTCTTGCCCAAAAAAACGCATAACACCATATACTTTTTGTGGAGGTTGTAAAGAAATGATAAATTTACAAAACCTGAGCAAAAGGAAGGTGATCCTCTCCTTATATTTTTTCTCATTTTCTCTCATTGGCCCTATTTGGGTCGTTGATTGGAAAAATGAGAGAAAAGTTAAAATAATATTGTATTGATTGGACGAACGTGCTTTAGAGATTATGAGAGATGATAAGAGAAACTCAACCAGAGCAAAAATGACCTCACAGTTAAAAAAAGTCTAACTTATGTCTATAACAGCATAAAAATACCAAAATACCCCCACTAAAAAAATCAGCTCCTCCCTCCGAACCTCTGATCCGTCCTCTGCTTCATTGCTCTTCCATAAATTCATTCAACAATCATCTTAAATCATCATCAATAATTCATATTAAACTAAAAATCAAGTACCAAAAATAATCAATTTTACTTTGTTGATTTAGATCAAGTGAGCTGATTTACACAACTCTCAAGTCATTGAAAAAATTGAAAGTGAAAATCCATTTGTTCCCATCGAAAATTCAAAACAAACCCAGAAAAGGAAAAATTAATAATAAAAAATTGAAACCCTAAATGTTAGAATTACCAATTGTAAATAGATATTAGTATTCCTTCTAGATGTGCTAGTTGTCATATGTCACATGTATGGGCATGGGGCTGGGCGAGACCCTTACCCGATGCCCACTCGAAGAATGAATGGGCTGCATTTTGCAGCCCGATGCCCGGCCCTACCCGATAAAAGCCCTAACCATTTTCGGGCTGGGCAAAGGCAGGCTGGGCAGGGCGGGCTTCCCCTGCCCAAGTAGTGATGCATTGCCATACTCTATAAAGATTCTAGTTCACACTTCACAAAATTTCAAAGTTTTAGAGATACAAGAAGTATATTATAATATATTTAGACATAATAATATAATATTTTTCAAATAAAATAATATATATAGAATAATATTTATTTAAATATATTTAATTTTCCGGCGAGGCCAGTTATTGGCCCAGCCCAAAACTGCCCAAATATTTTTCGGGCCACTTTTTTAAGGCTGGGCTGGGCAATTTTTTGCCGGGCTTGGGCGGGCTATGTATGGCTAGGATTCTTTCCTAACAATATTATGTTATACCTATTCATTATATAATGCATAGTGGTCAAAGGAGGTCATTATCATCCTTTGAACAATTCATTACCTTCTGTCCTATTCTCTTTCTTGGTACCAAAGCCAAGGAATTTTTTTTTACCTTTCTCTTCTTCATTTTGCTGCGATGGCCTCTCCAACAAAGGTCTCCTTTGGCTCGTCTCGCAACGATGCTCTTCTTCTCTCCAACGACTCCAAATCCTATGCTCTCTTTCAGTCCTCCATGAAACACGAAATATCACCAAGAGGGGGCTGAATTGGGTGATTTAAAAATTTCTCGCACTACTCTAATTCACAAGGTTCGCAGTTGGCGAAGCAAGACTCACCAACAAATACATTACAATTGGCTGACCGCTCCATTGTCCTGCTTGAAGGCAAAATAGAAGATGTCTTGGTAAAGGTGGATAAATTCATCTTTCCTGTGGATTTTATCATTCTTGACTTCGAAGCAGACAGAGAAGTCCCAATTATTTTGGGAAGACCATTCATGGCGACTGGGAGAACATTGATTGATGTGGAAAAGGGAGAGCTCACTATGCGAGTCAATGATGAGCATGTGACCTTCTCAATTCTAAGGACAGTGCAGTATGCAGACCCAACAGATGAATGCTCACTACTACAGGATGACGAAGATGGGAGCACAGGGATAACCAATACCCTCGCTTCACCTCTGAACTAAATGCCATAGCAAAGTCAAGCTGAAGACTATAATTCAAGTGCTACTGAGAGGTAGCTCAGCTTTGTTCTTTCCTAGGGATTGCAGCTACACAAGGGATGAGTCCAGCATGGTCACTGCTATAGCATTATAACGAGCATTCAGGCTACAGCAAGGCGGCTAATTAACCTTTGGCCACCCAAAGGGAATAAAATCACGCAACCCAGGTATGTCTTTATCTATGAGCACGATAATTATATGTAATTTTGTTTTTGGCCCATCACCACTTCTAAGCCCAATACACCTCGAGTCATGCCAGCTCACCTCCCAAGCATCGCATCGTTTCGACTTCCACCAATCAACCCCAACACCCACAACTACCACCTTTTTATCTTCCACACTCACGCTAACCTCGTCCATTGTCCCACATGTTTTCCCTCTCTCCAATCCAAGCGTCAACCTCACCCCCTCACTTGCCAACCATGCCAAGAGTCAAGCAAGCTACGCTACGAGGTCGTTTGCCCCCGACTATGTCCGCCTGCCACTTCCAAGCTCTTCCACCACCACCAGTACGACAACCACCGCCACCACCCGCCCCTATTCCAGCCACCCCATCGATATTTCTTCCGACTCCACTTCCTCCGCCTCATCTGGCCTGATCGACTCCTCCAACAAATCCTACATCTTTACCCATTCCCCCTCTACTAGAACCCCACCACTCGCCCCGAAACCACAACTGAGTTCATCTCACACCTCGGTGCCCTCCATTTCGAGTTGAAGGCCCTCTGTTGCGATCATCACATCGCTCTTGTCACGACTCGCCGCAACCCACCCATGGTCGTCTCTCTCTCCCAGTCCCATTCGACCAATCCAGTCGCAAACGGAGTGGATGCCGCCACCTCATCCGATGAGGACACTGCCACCAGCGCTCGTGACCCTGCTGACCCCCTAACCCCTAGTGTCGTTGTTATCCCCTGCTGTCGTTTCCTTTCTTTTTTTTTAATTGTTCATTTTATTTCTCTGTCCTTGCCCTGAGCAATTGCCTCAGGGCCCTTTTGTGATTACCTCTGTTGAATGGTTTTCAATACTCCAATATTATTGCCTAACTATTTTTGTTGCCTTTTGCCCATTTCTCTTCATGCGCAATGGGACATTACACCATTTAAGTGTGGGGGAGGGTATTACCTGTGTTGTGCTTGATAATCGGTGATTAATGTTGTAACACCCCTACTTTTTTAAATGATGTATTTGTATGTACTGATGAATTAATGAGAAGTGTTGATATCAGTTTGATAATATTTTTTGTAATATTTTATAAATATTTTGTAATATTAATTATTCAAAAGGGGTTTGCTAGACTTTTTGGAGACAATATAATAAGTCTTAAAAAGGCTAAAAAAGTGTCGCCTAATATGATCAAGGAAAAGGAGGTCATGATTGTGCTCTAATTTGGAAAAGAACCAGGCCCAAGGTAAAACACCGGTATGGTATAAGCTAGTACAATAAAGTGGGGACAGAGAATATCAGCAGAGCACAGATTCCTATCCCTGCACTCTATATATGCGCCACATATGGTTAGGAAAAGGAAAAGTCAGTACAAGAATCACATGCTAAAAAGGAAAAGTCAGTGTAATCATTACATAGGGACACGTGTCACCACAGGTTAAAAGAGGAAAAGTAAGGGTAGGAAATTCAATTCCTTACCCTTTAAGGAGTCATTTTCGTCCAAATAAGAGGGAAGAGGGAAAATCAAATGATTTTATATGTACTTAAGCCCAAACACAAAGTACAGTCCCAAAGGAGGTTAACCGATAGAACGGAGACCGATAAAGACCAATCAAGGGCTTCTTTTTGCATTAAATAGGAAAAATGTGGGGCCATGTGAGGGTCCAAAATGGCGCCATGTATGTAGGTGGATGCCAGATCACAAAGTAAAGCTCCGATTTCAAGTAAACACCGAAAAACCTAACCTTTAAAGTTTAAAGTTAGGGTTTCGTCACCTAACTAGGGCTTGTTGTTGTGATCTTATTTTGGTGATTTTAAGGATTCCAATGGGTTTAAAACATGATTTTTCATGGGGTTAGGTTAGATTTAAAGTTTACGAATCCAAAAACCGAAAACCTAAAGAACAACTTGCTTCTAGCTTCAAGGTTTTCTGGGCAGCAAAGCTTCACTCATGTTTTTAGAATAGTAAATAGTGTCTTTTACCCTAAAACTTTACATGCGTAAATTTGACATATGGGGCTTCATTTTGATATAATATTTTGTAATTTTTCAAAGTTCCAACCGAGAGAAATAAAGTAGCTCAATCTGAAACCCTGTTTTGGACCAGCAAGCGGTATTTTCAAGTGATAAATTTATGCGTATGTTTTTTACCTCTAGGAATATTTTTATCATAAACTAAACATCCTAAGGGTTCATATGCCACTGATTTCATGTCCATTGGAATTGTTTGGAATTTATTAAAAAAATTGAATTTGAGCCAAAATCACTGGAATTTCGGTAAGTTTGACCAGTGGCTCAAATTTCTTAGAAAATGGAAGGGTATTTTTGGAAATACTAAAAATAAGGTATTTTGATGTTGTATAGGGTTAAAGAATATTTGGGAAGGTGATCAGGAATCATAAAATATTAAGTTGGTGCACAACCCAGGTAGTAACTGCTTACTCAAGTACTCGATATGTGTTTGTTGTATGTTTGTATTTTTGCCAAATATGCATACAGAGCAAGTTGGGGTTCGAGTCCCTAACTATTGTGTTCCTAGCGCTGAGGAGTAATCCAGGGATGCCCTTGATTGGCGGCTCAACGGGTTGATTGGTCCAGGGCTGGCCTAGTTTAGACGACTCTACGGGCCCGTGCTTCCAATAATCTGGGGCTTGCCTTGGTGAGGCAGCTCTACGGGTTCAACGGATTGTGGTGATTGGTTATTGTGTATGTTTTTGAATTCATATGTGGTATGTTTGGCTTGTTAACTATGACTTTATATGACATGGATGCATGCATACACTATACACATATAGTACGTGAGTTTGACAGTTACTCTGAGGTTCATTTTTGAACTCCAGATAAATCTGAAGTTACAGGGGATCGTGCCTGAGCTGGGAAGACCCTTAACCCTTCGAGAACTTTTACTTTTTAATTATCTCACTTTTACCTGTACAGTAGATACAGTACTAGATAGTTTTGTGTAGGGTTGAGTAACAGTGAGGAAGAATGGAGAAAAACCCCAATTTGGAAGGATTATTTAAGCCTTAATTCTTTATATTTCAGTATGCATGTCAGCTAACCCATGTTGATCTTTGATTTGTCTTATTTCTCTGATAAACTGTTTGGCATTTGAGTAGTAATGCGTAGGATGAAGGCATTCATATCTTATCCCCAACTCCCATACACAAACCATAGAAATCATTCTCCACTTGCTACCCCCTTTGAGCTTCATAGACTTTGTTGTAATAGAGACAGTTAGACAACCAAATAAGAGAGCTGCGCAAAATGCTATAGCATCGTGCTCCCTATTAAAATGTTGTGGAAAGAGTATTTTATCAAAAAAGAAAAAAGGAAGAAGAAGGAAAAGAAAAGGCAACAGAGCAAAACAAACGTTTGAATGGAGCATTAGGCTAATTTAGCACGACTTAGAATCTGTCTGGTCTCCTGCTACATCAATGATCATTTTTTCCACTTCCACACACATGTGGCCACCCATACATTACAATCTAAGAAGTCCTTTTGACGTATGAAAGCTCAGATGCTAAAAAGTAATCTTAGAACTTTGACAAGGCTATAGAGCTTCTAAGTTAGCTTGACATGAGAGAAATTTAAATCCCCAAGGTAAGAGAGAGTAATACACTGAGTCCGAGAGTCTCTTAATGATTCCTTGCCTTGCATCATCTGCTGCTAGTACTGGGCAGTGGGATTGCCTACATGGGAACTGTAAATGGAGCAAATCACCAAGAGGGGGGTGAATTAGGGATTTTAAAATTCTTTTTCGAATACTCTGTTTTATAGAACTAAAACAGAGCAGAACAAAGGAGAGTAAGAAGAAGCTTGACACAAGAGAATTTATATTGGTTCGGTCTAAATCCTTGACCTACGTCCAGTCTCCAGACACTCTGGGATTTTCACTAACTCATAATATCAGTTACACACTCTGCACTCGAAAGTTATCCCCTCACTAGGATACACTCCCCCTTACAAGTTGTAAATTGATATACCCAATCTCCAAGTCCCACGACTTGAGATACTTACAATAAATGAAACTCTCTCTAAGAGTGGATAATAATAATCACTGAGGTACAGATGTATCAAAGATACTCGACAAGAGAAAACCGAAAGAGTAGTTGGAAACTTGAATGATTTTCGTTTTCTACAGATTGGTTGTTGAGAAGACTTGAATGTAGCTCCTTATATATCAAGAGAGCATTAAATGACCATTGGATTCTTCAATGTAACCGTTGGAGACATTGAAGCAGCTGTTAGGAACACTTTGGTCTCTTCTCTCTCTAATCTTCATTTAATCCAAGTGCACAGAAGTTTATGGTTGACTTCCTTTGAATTTAATCTGTTGGAGGAGGAGCTTCTAGTTAGGGAAAGGAAACATTAATCCCTCAGCAACGTGTAGAGAATGATTGTCCAAAAGAATAGTAATGAGTGATGATAAGAAATATCTAGATCAAACATGAAAATTTCACAAATTCGTGCAGTTTGATTTTCAAACACAGCGATACAAACTCGAGTTTGTTCATCCAAATTGGAGTTTGCAACTTTGCTTCAGAAGCCTAAACTTGAGTTTTCTTCATCCAGAGAAGAATGTCGCGATTCGATCTTTGAAGCAAGTTTTGAGTAAGAGCAACACTCGAGTCATTAAGTGACTAACTTGAGTTTTTGACTTTTATGATGAAAAATAAGTTTAAGTCCAAAAGCTTCAAACTAGAGTTTTCAAATGCAAACTGGAGTTTTCAAAAGTTTCAAATAGAGCAAAGCTCAGTGCTTGACACAAACTCGAGTTTACAAAGTTAAACTCGAGTTTCCACAAATGTTTGGAAAAATGGAAAACTATTTGTATGGTGTAAACTGGAGTTTGCAAAAGTAAACTGGAGTTTTCAAATCTTTAGAAACATAGAGTAGTTCTCTGTAAGTTCAAAACTCGAGTTTCTAAAACCAAACTCGAGTTTTCGTTAAAAGATGAAAATCTTTGAAAACTCGTTGTCAGACACAAACTCGAGTTTTAAATCCAAACTCAAGTTTGCTTAAGTTTAAAAACATTGAAACCTCTGTCTAGCCAAAACTCGAGTTCATTAAAACTAAATTCGAGTTTTCTTTGTCTTGAAAAACTTAGGTGCTCTCTGTATGACATAAACTCGAGTTTCCAAATCTAAACTCGAGTTTGTCTAAGTTTATAAAACTTGAGCTACTCTCTGTCAAGTCCAAACTCAAGTTTTCAAAACAAAACTCAAGTTTGTATTTGACAGTAAGTTTTTCAACTTAACAACAACAAACTTCAATTTATGTTTACAATTGTCAGTTATCATCAAAACACATAGAGTACTAACAGGAACGTGAACTAAAGGCATTAACAAAAGCACGGTTGTATAGACAAGAATGTTGTTGTTATGGGTTAAAGTTCTGCTTTATTGGCTCTATCTTTATTTTGCCCATGAGTGCAAAAAGCTAAGTGTGGGAGTATTTAATGAGTACTATTTTTGCCATGTTTTCCCTACATTGTGTGACTGTTTTGTATGGTGAATGTGAACTTAAATGTGTCTAAACTGAGAAAAGATGTCATAATTCACGAATGTAGGGAAAGATAGGATGAATCTCATAATTCATGGTAATTACATAATTATCCTATACATGTGCATAAGAAAAGGACAAGGTTGAGTTTTACCATGAAAGCACATAGCATAGTCGATGCAATGTTATAGCACCGGGTCAGCCATAACAAGCCGCGATACAATGCAACCCTAATGCTATAACAACGCAAGTGAAGCAATGTTATGCGTCATATGTTCTGACTTTTCCTCGAGGCTGTTTCAGGAAATTAAGTGCAGGTTATTAGACGGACATTAGACAGCGGTTAGATTGCTGACGTGTGGAATTAGAAGATGCAGAGGATCGAAGTTAAGATTTGGAGAATCCCGCAGTATTAGCAGCATCAATCTACCAAATTTGGAAAGTTGGACCTGACAAATTTGGAAAGGCCCAGCAGCATTGAACGTACGCCGCAAGAAAACCTGATTATAAAAAGGAAAAGACGGCCAACCCTAAAGATTATCGAGTTGTTAGAGAGTCAACGAAAATTCTTATTCTGCTAGACTCGAAAGAAGAGCAAGAGAACGCACGAAGCACAAGAGCTTTAGAAGAAACCCAGAATCCTACCTTGTAGTGAGACAGAGACAAGAAGATGTAGAGTTGTCACGTGCAGGCTTCTCCTATGCCGTCGAACCCTCCGCAAACTTTCTATTTTCCTTTGTTGATTTTTAGTTTATCTTTTGTCTTGGGTTATTTTACCGTGATTTGTTTTGTGATTCCCTCGTCACTGATGAACTAAATTTCCTTTGGCTGAGCGAGGATAATTTTAAGTGTAGAATGAACTCAATTTACTAGTTCGTTAATTAAATAAATTCAATTTGTTTATCAGTATTTTAAATTCTTATCAATTAGCAGAAGCTAAAGGTTAGATCAGTGGCCTTGGCTTACTAGAAGGGAGTCGAGTTAGACACCCGATAGGCGGTGTTTGTCAGGCGTGTGGTGTAGCTTGACTTATCATTGTTGGCTTCGGAATGGGTCTACCGCTTATAGCCCTACACCTTGATTAGGAATGATAATCCGAACTAGAAAATCGCCATAGGCATATGGGAGAAGTAAAGCTAGGATTGTATGTACGGGGAGTAATAATCAAAGATAACGAAATTAACTTTGTCAATGCTTTTGGCTCACACTAAGGAGGTTGTGGCATAGACCTTCCATAAGGTAGACGTCTTTGATTTGAGGTCCATCGTTGTTGGAAACTTCACCGATTCCAGCAACCCTTTCAGATTGATTTCCACCAAAGGTCACCTTGCCACCATCCTTAGCCTTGAGAGTGGCAAACTTGGATTGATCTCCCGTCATGTGTCTAGAGCATCCACTGTCAATATACCACTTGTTGGATCTTGATGCTCTCAGACAAACCTGCAAATCACGACAATCAAGTCTTAGGTACCCATCTTTTCTTGGGTTCTTTTGAGTTAGCTTGTATCTTAGGAATCTGGTAGGATCCCTTAGGCACCCATTTGTAATTTCCAATACGTTTAGCTCTTCTTTCTTTCTTATGAAAAAAAGAAGAAGTTGTATGCCCTTTACGATTACAATAATTGCAATGAGCAAAAGGATTGGAAGAATGAACCATTTTTCAAAAATAGTTTAAGTAATTCTTTTCTCCAAATTTCTTCTTACCTTTCTTTTTATCAAAATCGGGTTTGTAACCAATTCCTAATTTATCATTTGTAAATCGTTGTTGTTTCAAAATCACATTGAGCATTTCACTACCTTGAGTGAATTTCTCCAGTGTTTTAGTAAGACAGATATTTCTTTTCTCTAAAACACAACAATTTTCACAATTCGTTTCACAATCAGAAGTTAGAGAAGAAAAGATAGTTTGAACTTGTTCTTCAAGATTTTTCACTTTTCTTTTTGAAGCAAGAAGTTCTTTTGCTAATTTTTGAAATTCTGAGTGAAGAGAGTTATACTCAGTGAGTATTTCATCAAAAGAGGGTTCAATATCTTTTACCTCTTCACTTTTAGATTCTTCTTCTTGAGCCACAAGACAAATGTTGGCTCTTTCTTCTTCATCAGCTTCATCTTTATCAGATGAACTATCTCCCCAAATAGCTGAGACATAGGCTTTCTTTTTGAACTTGCTGAATCTTTTCTTTTCTTTCTCCTTGTTCTTCAGCTAGGGGCATTCAGACTTGACGTGGCCAGGCTTTTCACACTCGTAGCAGATGATCGACTTCTTAGGCTCTGTGCTAGAGCTACCCTTGTGAAACTTTCTAAATCCTTGGTCCTTCTTGTAAAACTTCTTAAATCTTTGGACCATCATGCCTAGCTCTTCTTCTTCTTCATCTGATTCGTTGTCTTCCTTGAGAGTCTTAAGGGAAATTCCCTTATTCTTGTTGTTGATCTCATCAAATCCATTTCTGAACTTGAGTTTGCCTTCATATTCAAACAAGCTTCCAAACAAGGCTACCACTGAAGCCATTGACTCTCCACCAGCTTCTTCAATCGCAGTGACTTTCGCTTCCCATTCCTTGCTAAGGATGTTCAGAATTTTCCTTACTTGGACAGGTTGATCATATTCTTTTCCCGAGCAGCAAGTTGATTAATCAGATGAGTGAATCTTAGTTGGAATTCGCCAATGGATTCCCCAAACTTCATACGAAGTAAATCGTATTCAGTCATCAAGGTATTTACACAATTCTCCTTAATTCCAATCGTTCCTTCATGAGCAATCTCAAGAGCATCCCACATAGCTTTAGCAGACGACAAAGTGCAGATACGGAAATACTCTTTTTGACTTAGGACACTTTGATGCATGAGGATTGCTTTGCTGTTAAGAGAGACTTGTCTTCTGTCATTCTCATCATATTCTTCTTCTAGCTTTGGAGTTCTAACGTCATCTTGGATAGAAGATGGAGCATAGTCTCCTCTCTCGAATACTCTCCATAGGCCATATTCGGTGGTCATTACGAAGACTCTGAACTTATCCTTCCAGAAGGAGTAATGCTCACCATTGAAACCCGGTGGTCTGTTGATCGAAGCTCCATCAGGTAATATTCCTTCCATTGGATCTTTTTATCTAGGATGTTAATCCTCAAATAGATAACCAATGCTTTGATACCAAATGAAAGACAAAATATCACCAAGAGGGGGGTGAATTGGGTGATTTAAAAATTTCTCGCACTACTCTGATTTATACTCGTAAAACAGGGATAAACAGAGGATAAGAGAGAAAGATTAGACACAGGAAATTTATACTGATTCGGTCCAAATCCTTGACCTACGTCCAGTCCCCAGACACCCTGGGATTTTCTCTATCTCAGAACTTGATTACACACTCTGTAACTCTCGAGTAATTCTCTCACTAGAACTTACTCCCTCTTACAAGTTGTAATCAAATAAACTCAATCTCAAAGGCTCCACAACCTTGAGATTAATACAAGAATGAATAAGATTATAACTCTCCAAAAGAGCAAATAGATAAACACTGAAGATTATAAATATCCAAAGATATTGCTTAAGTGAATGAAACAGTAATTGTTAATGCTCAAATTGAATGTGCAGAGTTTCGGTAGTTGGAGAATTGAATACTTCTAGCTTTTATAGTTGATGACAATAAAAAACGTTGGAAGATATTCAAGGAGCCGTTGTGAGTGAAATGAATATAGTCGTTGAAGTTGAACGTTACTCAGGCTCTTCAGATTCTCCAGAGGTTCTTCATTATTCCACGTTGACATTCTTCATTCCATTTGTCCATTGAGACTCGGTGAGAATGTTGGATGGAAATGGCCGGAATACTTTATGTCTGCTTAAAAAATGGATTACCATATTTGTGTTTCGTTTCTGCTCAGCATTAAATGCATTTCTGACACAAATTTGCTTTAGAGTAATTTGGTGTTTAAACCAAGTTAAGAACATCTAAAACTTATTAGCAAACTGATTAAACATTGATAGATATACTAATAAGATATAATATGAAGTACCCAAATTATAATCAATAATTTACAGATTACGAACACGAGGATTTCAGTTTTTCAGAAGCTTGACTCGAGTCATATCTAGTTGACTCAAGTTGCATGACTAGAGTCATATAAACTTGACTCGAGTCCAACATTTCAAAACAGTTGGGAAATCGTCTTTGTAACACAATGACTCGGGTCATATCAAAACAGTTGGGAAATCGTCTTTGTAACACAATGACTGGTCATATCAAGGTAAGCATCAATGTCCTTTTAATAGTCTCTTTCTTTCTGGGTTGTTTTGGTCCCAAAATCAACATAGCCAACATGATATCCTTTTGTTTCATGTATAACATAGGAGATAAGTTGTAAATAATCAAGAATATAGGCCATAAACTAAGTATGCTGCTAAGGCTACCATAAAGATTCATGCCATCCGTGCTAAGGGCAAGTCTAAGGTTCATAGGTTCTTCGTCGAAGTTAGAAAATAATTGATCAATTCTCTTCCATTGAGATGAATTAGCTAGATGTCGAAGCTTTCCATCAAAAATCCTCTCATCTGCATGCCACCTCAAGTTTTTTACATCATTTTCATTAATAAACAAGTGCTTGAACCTTGGTATGATTGAAAGGTACTACAACACTTTTGCAAAGCCCTTTATTTGATTTGTACCTTGGGGTTTCACATACTGGACACTTCACGACCCAAAGTTCCGTAGATTTTTGTATATTTTACCCAAAGATGAAAAATATATATTATATCTAGGACCAAGATCAACTCTCTGAATATGTTCTGTATTAGAGACTAAGAGGAGTATCTTTTAAGAAAATTTATAAGTCATTTTACATGAAAAGATAGACTTTTAATTGCTTCCTTCTAATTTTACCCTTTTGCAATTTCGAATGAACAGGGTGCAAGAGATTTGCATGAGATAGATGAATGTTTTCAAGTAATGATGTATCAAGGATAATTTAATAAGGTAAAATTAATAAAATGAGAGTGGCACAAGTAACAAAACGGTCAACTAAAAGAGCTAATTACCAACAAACTATTAGTTGGGGTGGTAAACGGTCTCACCCTCAAAAGAATGATAGTACAAATTTGAATTTCAGAAAGTGCACTTATTGAAAAAGGCAAAAACTCTTTGTGCAATAAGTCTCAAAGGAAAAATACTTGACCAAATTAAGAAAAGCTAATCATTTTACGGTTAGGATGTTGCAACTCTCAAAGATATTACTAACCACATATTTACAGTTCATATTTGTCAAGACCTCAAACCTAAATGATGCATTCTTACTTACTTGATGGTTTAAAACCGTCAAGTATAAATCCGTAAAAGAATACCACAACAAAACTCTATAATGATTAAATTTTTCTAGATAGCTAAATATATACAAGTTATTTATAAAATCGGAGGGACTACATGAGAAGATAGTATAATTGAAAATATGTAAATCTTCACACAAAAAATCTTAAATTTTATTATTGATAATCACTTAAAAGTATTTTTGTCCATCAACAATCATTCAAAATTTCGCCAATTAAAAGTAGGGTCGCTACATGGAATTGTAAAGGGAAATAATGATGCATGAGCATGATTACACTTACTACAACCACCCGCACTTGATTGCGTACATGGGAGCAAAGAATTAGAAAATATACACTTTACAGCCTGCGATTATGCAATTCTATGCTTGTGAAGTGGTCCGTCACTTCCCATGATATGCTTCCTACAAACTATACTTTCCTCTTCTCGTGTGAGAATCCACTTTTTTTCTCAAAATTAAAAAGTAAATGAGTTGTTATGCCAAAAAAAGTAAAATGAGTTGTGAATGGAGACAAAAATAGAAGACAAATTAATAATACAAAAGTAGGGGGAAAAGAGAGGAAAATTTATAGGAAGCACAAAGTATTCTCATCATATTCGTGGGGAAGGGGCTTTTTTCAAAAAAAAAATTGATGGTTGATTATGCAACCACTATTTTACAAAAAAAAAAGTATATAAACAAACTAAAAATAAAAGGTTGCAGAGATGTTTTGAGAATATAATGCATCATCAGATTCTTCATTCTTCAGTAACTTATCCACCTTCTCGTTTAAAGAGCGAACAAAAGAGGTAAGTTCTTTCAAGCACTAATCACGCGTCCTTATTCTTGCAAGTAAACATGGACCATATGATGAAGCTTGTATGATGCGTGAACGAGACCTTCAATGCTTGTTGGTGGAGGGAGTTCATCTTTTAGTTTTTTGAAAGATGATAAACCAAGTTCTCTTGCGTTTGTCCATGACATTTCGTTGAATCAAAAGTTGGCTTTGAGAAGTTGAAATGGAAGTAGAGAAGTGTAGTTCAGTTTTAGACGCTTATATAGAGAGGATTTCGTTGATTATCAAGTTGTCGTGTCTTTTAAAATTAAATATCATTATATTTTATAAATGGAGACGGTTAATTCTTAATAAACGTTATGTATTGGACAATATTTTTTTAATTTATTGGTGTCTACTATTAATTGCATAATCAACCATAATATTAACTTAGAACTGTTAAGTATGCTGGCAAAAATACTTTACGTTCTTAATTAATAACCATGAACTATTAATTTTTAACTTCATCTCCCTCATTCGATGATGAGGATGAGGATGAGGATGAGGATAAGGAAGAAAAGGATGATGAGGACGGCATTGGAGGTGATCGTCGGTCTGTTCATCCTCATCTTCCTCGTCCTCATCCACATCCTCATCATCGGAGAGAGAGAGTTGTAGGTTGTATTAGTATTATCATTAGCGTGGGGAAGGGGAAAAGTTTCGAACCATCAAGGCGTATATTGCTTCATGATAGTTTTGCTTCGCAACCGTAATTCTTGTAAAACAAAATATGACGATTATTGATTACCACTGTTATTTATTTGCTTGGACTTCTATTAAGTGACGGGTTTTACTTAATAATTGTTATGTATCTCAAGTACTGAGGATCATAACCACATTGCCTCCTCCGCTTCATCTATTACGCTGAATGACGAGATAACACAAGAGAAAAAAGCAACAAGAAAGGGTCTTGTTGTCATGAAAGAGGTCCAAAGCAAATTGCGAGAGAGGGGGGACTTATTGTGAGGTAGAACAAAAAGGAACAAATTGTGAAATCTGACAAGTGTGAAATCTAACAAATTGTGAACTCATCATATTTCAAAATTTGACATTCTTGTTCCATTTACAGTAAGTTTCCTCCTCTCTCTCAATTTGTTTTCTGGACCTTCTTCATGATAAATATCATTCCCCAATGCTCTTTTCTCTTGTGACATCTTATCATTCGGCGTAATAGATGGATTGGCGGAGGGAGTGAAGGCGATGGCTACGGTAGAGGGGGATGTGGTTAAAATCCTCAATACTTGAGTCATTTTTTGCCACCAACTAGCCTTAAGGAGGAGGAGGAAGTGGAGGAAGGGGTGGTAGCGGCGGAGGAGTTCTTGAGATCTCGACATGAAGGAGATAAGGAGGAGGAAGATAAATAAAAGTAGTAATAAGAATCATATGGAATAGTTGAGCTTAAATAGAGATATAATGGATTACGAAGGGTTATGACTTATGACTTATTAAGGTCTAACATGATTACAAAGGGTTATGATGACTTGTGTCATTGAAGGTCCGGATGTTACTAAGGGTTATGAGAGA
>JAMWYP010000833.1:0-30269 GCA_025563575.1 Acacia pycnantha
AGTAATGCTTTAGTGCGCAAGACATCTTTCACTGACAAGTCCATCTTCATTTAATTGTGATCACTTTGTTTATGCTAAAGTGACAGATGATCGTAAGTTACATTCTTTAAAACTACAGTCCTTAATTAATGTCCATTAGAAGCTTCAAGGATTGATATATGTGGTCCAACAGTTTGGTAACTC
Source organism: Acacia pycnantha (assembly GCA_025563575.1). Classification (NCBI taxonomy): domain Eukaryota; kingdom Viridiplantae; phylum Streptophyta; class Magnoliopsida; order Fabales; family Fabaceae; genus Acacia; species Acacia pycnantha. Next base: position 184 of record JAMWYP010000833.1, read on the forward strand.
CTTTTTACTCTAGATATATCTCATAATGCATGTTTAAAACCTCAACTTATGATATATTTTTATTTTTTATAATTTTCTATCAAGTTGGAATGTCCTTTAATGTGAAGTTCCTTTTTTGATATCATGTAAAAGGCCACGATGAATGCTTTAAACTTTCCTTTTCCCTACTAAATTGGATTTTCCATACAAACTCAAAGTTCTCATGAAAAATGTGCAGGCAGAAATTGAGGGAGCTTGAGAAAGCATAACATGAGGGACAAAATGTTGTCTTCGGTGCAAGATGGAGTCAAAGGAAGAGAACAAAAATAGACAATCAAGTTCGACCGTAACTAGGATTTGTAAGATGCATTCATGAAATCTATTTTGTAACTTAATTTACATTATATTAGTGACTCATTGTATTGACTTTATATTATTGGTTAATTAAGCTTATCCATAATTTTTGTATATGACTGGGTATTGTTATCAAAGCATTTGTAAACTTAAGGTTATCATTTCAATCTGTCCATATTAAGTTAACATGAATATATATAGACAAGTGTAGGGAAGTGCATTAACAAGTCCATGGGTCTATGAATGGCCAATGACAAGTTCATGTGCCTACGTTGATAAGTGAGAAGCTAACAGTGAATTCTAATATATAAACAAGTGCGCGGAATTGCACTGATAAGTCCATGGGCGCCCATTGATAAATCCATGTGCTTGCGTTGACAAGTGAGGCAAGCGACGATGACAACTCTTTTCTTTATCCAAATAATATGTCCACATAATTAGTAGGAGATCCACAAATGTATAAGTATCAAATGTGTCGGTGTAAACTTCATAACAACTCTTTTACTCTCTTTTCCTACAATCAATGATATCATTGTTTTGAAATCTTCATAACTTGTGATTTCCTTAATGATTTTTAATCTCACCATACCCCCAACACGGTGGTGGAGCCACATTATTTCGGTGGGTGCAAGTGCACCCATAAATTGTAGTTACGTGGAGTTTTTTTTTTCCTTTGTTGAGTTACTACATATTTTAACATAAATATCCATAATTCCCCTAAAAAATGAGACATTATTATATAATACTATGAGGCCTATTGGTGGTTTTATTTTTATAGGCCCCAAGCTTTATTACCGTTGTCGAGCCAACGTTTTACTTTTTAGTATGACGTTTTTTTTTTTTTTTTTTTTGCCCACCGGTTCACGAGCTTCGCTCCGACTAGTCCGGATCAGGCCGGTCGCGCACCTAAGCGTGGTGGGTGAGTCTCCCAGCGGGAATTTTCTGCATTCACAAGCTCGAACTCGAGACCTTACTTAAGCGACACAAGCCGCTTACCACTTATGCTAACCCCCGTTGGTGTATGACGTTTTTTTTTAATATGACAATATGATTAAATTAAATATTAATATTATTAGACTTAATTAACATAGTTTTCTTAAAAAAAAAAAAAATCTACAATCACATGTACTTAGCTTGTAGAGTTCCGAGAGCAACTCCCCTACATAAAATAGAAAGTGTTTGGTGTTGAACCTATTGAAAGTGCCGTGCTCTCTGGTGGACGGTCACAGTGAGTTATATCATTTGTTATACTCCTTTACTTCTTCGTTGATAGTTGACTTTTTAATATCCTATCACATGTGACAAACCATAATAATTTTTCCTTACATGTTGCTTTGGAATTTGATTATGTAACATCTGGGTATCTGTATACCATGAGATTAGAGTATATTGTTCTATTTAAATTGATTTCCTTAGAAATACTTTTCAATTGAACCCCATTTTCTAGTCCTAAACTTTACGAAGGAGTGGGTTACCTTTTATCCTCTTAAAAAAAATCGGGCAGCCGAACCCCCAAATCCCATAATTAATTGTAAGCCCACAAACTTAAATTCTGATTCCGCCTTTGCCCCAACATATGTTATATTATCAGCTCCACTAATTGCAAATCGCCTCTATATGAAGGAAACATAGGAGATTTTTCCTAGACGTGTGTACTAGCCATCACCATTGTCAACTTGCACAATACAATTATCATTAACAAGTTTACCACCTATATTAAAAACTATCATTACCCCTATTAACAACACATTTTGACTTCATAAATAGTTGTCATTAACAAATTTACTACCTATATTAACAATTATCACTACCCCTATTAACAGCACATTCTGACTTCGTACAATAAGAGTTACAACCATAAAATTTCATATCATGTTGATTAATTCCCACTTTTAACAAAGCAAATGGCAAATGGCAAATGGAATCAATAGCCTTTGTCAGCAGGGAAGAGGGAGGTGCCGAAGATACTAAAGTCGATGGGTGAAAGAGCCATTGGCCACAACAAAGAATTGATTGGGTCTTTTCACAACTGGATTGTATTACTCAAATGCCCAATAGGACTAGTCTGCGAATTGGAGATTTCAAGATACATTTGTGTCATGTTTTATCTAGTATGGGATCTCAATGCAAATTTTCCTAAAACATTTATCATTGAGCAATAATTATATAAATATACCCCCCTTGTCTCAAACTATGCAAATATTTTTTTAAAATCAGTTTAGTTAGTTATTTATATTTAAAAAAAAATATTGATTTTTTTAAAGTGTCTCACCAAAATTAAACATAGAATTAGACATACATGATAAATCATGAAAGAAAATTATAATCACAAACTGAATCGACGTGCGATTCAAATATCCGGGGGGGAAAACCTTTATAATTACATTTTCCGCATATGTTGGGGAATTGCCACGGCCTGTCTTCTATTTCTTAACATATCTAGCCACTCAGCTGCGTGCCATTGACTATATAATTTGATATTACCAATCATCATCAAGGTTAGCCTGATGGAAGCAAAGGACGGTACACACGAATATAAAGAAAGAAACAAGCTCGATGAGCATGGCTCCTGTCTCAATCAAATGGGCATGCCTGAGGATTAAAGGAATAGCTATACTTCCCACAGCTGATGCTCCTGTCAAAAATTTTGCCGCGTCTATCCAACTGCAGGCCAACATCCACATAACATTAATATATATGTGTGTGTGTGTGTGTGTGTGTATCCACTTGCTGAATCATAAATAGAGTTTTAACCATGGATAATAGGTCAGTTTCATCTTTTTATTCATCATTTAGTTTTTAAAGCCATATAGAACTGTAGCAGCTAATTAAAACGGGGATGGAAAACAGGTAGAGAGCAGCAGCTAACAAAAAGGAGCAAATAAAGTAAAATCTTTGAGCTGGTTAGGTCAATAGAAGAACTAACCCCCCACCATCACGGCTTATCAGAAATTGAGTGGATCCACCTCCAAAAAATAGGCAAGGCACAGGTCATAGAGTGTTGGCTTCAATGAGCCTTTCTAAGACTAGAACTTCCCATGGCCCCTCAACCTGAGGTTGAGTGGTTGCCAGATCAACCACCCCTTGGGGTTAAGATGATAGATTTGGTAGAGTCTGATGAACAGCTGTAGCATTCTACGTTCAATTTCATGATGTATTGCTCATTTTGTAATTGAAAATAGCAAAGGACACAAGAAGCACCATTTGAATAAAAGATTTTCCCCATTGTATTTATCTCGGTGTGGACAACAGAATGATGTAGCCCTTTCCCACCCCAAACACTCCCAAGTCCCAACTACATACGAAACCAATACCAAGTGTAAAATATTTATTCTGAAGCACTGCCTGGAAGGCTGTAAGATATATCCTATGCAAAACGAATTTTCAATTGACACAAAAATGTTACAATTGTAACAATCTCACGAATAGCTCTCCTAGTCATTCTGAGAAAAACTTAGAAACTATAAGGAAGACTGTATTATAATTATTAACAAAATCCAAGAATAAAAAATTGATCAGCTGCTTGACATCTGAAATCCTGTAGCATTCATTCCAAATGCCTAACCAAAAGAATATCAGTGCAAACCTGATATAAAATTTGCTAGCATATTAAGAAGCAGGTTTTGCGAAGTAAGTGTTGACAATAGTTTAGAAAAATAATTCTGCAGATGCTATCCGATATCACACCTAGAAAACCTTACTTGACTACACGTTGTCCCAATTTCCAAGTAATTTCCAGTGATAATCCAAGGCAATTCAGAACCTATTTTGCCTCACACCTCAAGCTAAGTGATCAAGTAAGACTGAGAACCTTAGTGTTAAAAACAATTGAAAGGCCCTTGTTCAAAACTCCAGCTTTAAGTCAAGCGGTTCTTTGATGTCATCATTAAGTATATTATGAAACTTGAATCAGAGTGAAACCATACAAGATTCACAACACTTAGTTTAAAATGCAGACCAGCCAAGTTAGGGACAGCAAGAAAATAAAGTTGGGCACTATTCAAGAAATTCTCAATGAGCGCCTTTGTGGAAGATGGAAAACATACCAGAATTTGTAGCAAAATGCTAGCTGAAAACATGAATGCCAGGCCAGCAAGGCTGCATGTTCAGAGAAGAAAAAAAACAATTTAGTTAGAAATTTTCCTCATATGCAAATTAATGCCAATTGCATATAACTAAGTTCAAACTTACACTGTAAAGAAGAGAACCATTTGCACATCCCAGTACATGAATTTGTAACACCAGATTTCACGACATAACCAATATCAGAAAAGAACATCAGTGGACTGGCAAAGGACTTGAACCAAGTATAAGTGTTTAACATGAAACACAAGCATATATTTCACAATAGTAATATGATTTACATGTATATACGCTTTGACATTAGACATGATCATAGTGGCCCGCCATAAAGACCATAACACATATACTGGTTTTGGAGAAAAAAATATCATCTGCACTTATGAACTATAAAAAATTTGATTCTGTCTACTCCTTTTCACAGTTAGTCTCGGTTACACTGCCAAGTAATGTGTGACAGTCCCTTTTCTTACAAAATAACAAAATAATATGCTAAGTGCTAACAGCCGTATCTTATTATTGGGTGGTGGTAAAGACATATGAAGACCCTGATCCACGACATCTGATCTTAACATCCAAGCTTACATACATTGATTACATGAGTCCAACGTTTTCTGTTCTTCAAATTTTAATTTTCTTCAATTTAGCGAAGGATGTATGATTTAACCTGCATCACTCAGCATTCTAGAATCTAGACACAACCTAATTGTATTTGAAATAAGTTAAGATATATGCTTATGGACTGCAAAGTGGTTCGACTGTATCAGATTGAGATTTAAGTTTATTTCTTACCTTTGTTCTCCCATCATCTACCTTCCCTTTATCCTATTAAAGATACCCTAAAATAAATTACTAAAATAAATTTGAGAAAACTTCGTAGAATTCTCCATGGCTGGAGTAAGACTCCTTTCAAAGGAGAACGAACGAATGAAAAGCGTAGTCTTTCATACCCCAACTAATCCTCGTCAGAATTTAAAAAAAGAAAAAATGTTTCTTCCCATTGAATTCTGCTATATACAACCCTAATTTAATTAGCAAATGTCATCTATATTCAGCTCGATATTTTTTGTTCAATGATTTCAGCCCAAGTCGTTACAGCAATGAAAGCTTAAACTAACCAAACATTGAAAGTAATTTGAACAAGATTCGGGTTATAAGAAGGATCGTGGCAAAGATATCATAAATAAATACGCAATAGACACTTTGAGTAGAAGTAAAAATTCAGAGCGCGTACCGTGAACTGTCATCGCCATGCTTGAGATGGAGACTGTCTCTGCTGGCAGCAACGACAGAAGATTTTTGTGTTAAGCGATCAAACGGAACAAAAAGCAGAACTGGGAATTGAAAGTAAGTCACCCGGTCTTTCGTTCTCGACTTCAATGTTTTCCTGGCTTATTTCTATCTATCTAATTGTTGGCACTAATCCTCGGCTTATTAAAAAACTAATGCGATCCCCTTAAAAAAGGAATGGGCTGACCATGCTCCAATCAGGCCTAATACGGTCTACCCCGCTAAAGCCGCGTCAAAAGCCCATGAGTAGTCAAGATTTTTTTTGGGTAAAATTAATCTTCCGCTCCCTATAAATCTAAATCTGACTAAGTTTTAACTCAATGTGTACATTTTAATCTATACAACTTAATCCCTATAGTTTTTAGTTTTGATTCATTTGTATCTCATTCTCTAAACTCTAACTCACTTCGTGTGTACATGGCAAACATTTTATTCTCCAACACTGTTTCTGAAATAAAACGATGTTTTCTGATTCTGTGCATTGAAAGAGTTCTAAGAATCAGAATTATATTTGTTAACTCATTTTATTTTTCATTCCGAGAATTATAATTACGTTTGATAACACTTTTTTTTTTCATTCCAAGAATCAAAATTATGTTAAACATATTTTATTTTTATTTTGAGAATTAGAATTACTTAATACAATACAAATCTATTTCTTTATTTTTTATTTACAAATTTCATCAACGGTATAAAATAATAAATTTTAACCAACTCCTCTCACATATTTACCTTGTAAATCGTAAAAGTTATTTTCAAAAGTTAATCCAATCTACTTTCTATATATAGAAACTTGTAGAATGTGGAGTACTCATTTCAATTTCCCATGTATAAAAACAAATCAAATTCTTTTGTCCATTGAAATTTTAAGATGGACCTTTTACCAATTTCTTAAGAGTAGTTTCCACGTGTTTTCTTCTTCTTTTTTCCTATCTATTCATAGAGAGTAGCATTCGGATGCCTATGAAACACAACACCAGAAAAGAGATTGTGAAACTCGCAAGAACTGAGGTTTACGACTAAAGACTCATTATTTAATTCATTATTCATTATTTATCTAATAAACATTATCCCATTATAACTTGAGTCTGTATGAAAATTTGTATGAAAGGTTCGAATACACATTCTCCAGCAGGATCAATCCATCTCGAGTCTTCTTCTAAGTAGTTCCTATTGAGTTTGATGACATCACAAGCAAGATGGTTGAAGCAACAACAACCAATTTATTCTTTATCTACATTGACATTTGAAGGGACTTCATCGATAGAAATCTTGGAAGGGCCATCTCTAGTAGGCTTATTAGTAGTTGTCTCAGCACCATCGCCGAGAGTACAGGATTATTCTGATGGTTCACTGTTTATTGGCTCAACCATTAATATATAATCTGAATTTTTTGGCTCAAGGAAACAACACGCGGTTTGTTTTAAATATTAAGTTTATATTATGATTAATATAGAATCTGAATTTTCTAATAAATGCATTTAATAATAAAATAAACTTAAAATATTAATATTAATTAATTAAATCAAATTTAATTATTTTTTTATTAATATTAATAATAATAAATAGTATAAATCTTAAATGAATATGAAAATCCATTAATTAGGAAATTCAGAATATCATATATTAATAAAAATATAACTGAATCTTAATACTTATACTAAATAATATTGGTCTAAACATTAATTAAATAAAAATTTAATCAATGTTTTATTAATATAATTAATACGTACAACCGCACGATAATAGCAGGGAAGCAGGACCGTCAAGATTGATTTAATCTGGACACTCTAGATCCATTCTTGCCTTTATTTTTTCATTAAAATCAAGGCTAATTACTTAACGAAATCGCGCTCGGTTTTAGAAGCGAGAGCATGACCGTCGAAATTGATTTAATTTGGATGCATCAGATCCGTTCTTCATTGTATTTTTTTTTATTCAAACTAATGCTAATTAATTAACACAATTGCGCGCGGTTGTGGAAGCGAGAGCACGACCATCAAGATTGATTTAATGTGGACGCTCCAGATCCGTTCTTGATTTAATTTTTTTTTATTCAAACTTAAAATAATTACAAGACCAACTCACGCGGTTTTGGAAGCGAGAGCACGACCGTCAAGATTGATTTTATCTTGACGCTCCAGATCCGTTCTTGAATTTAATTTTTTATTAAAATAAAGGCTAATTAATTCACCAAATCGCGAGCGGTTTTTGAAGCGAGCGCACGACCGTCAAGATTGATTTAATGTCGACGCTCTAGATCCGTTCATGATTTAATTTTTTTTATTCATATTAAAAATAATTACAAGACCAACTCGCGCACGGTTTTAGAAGCGAGAGCACAACCGTCAAGATTGATTTTATCTTGACGCTCCGATCAATTCTTGAATTTAATTTTTTTATTAAAATAAAGGCTAATTAATTCACCACATTGCGCTCGGTTTTTGAAGCGAGGGCACGACCGTCAAGATTAATTTAATGTGGACGCTCCAGATCTATTCTTGATTTAATTTTTTTTATTCAAATTAAAAATAATTACAAGACCAACTCGCGCGCGGTTTTGGAAGCAAGAGCACAACCGTCAAGATTGATTTAATCTAGACGCTCCAGATGCGTTCTTCAATTTATTTTTTTATTAACAGAAAGGCTAATTAATTCACCCAATCGCGGTTTCTGAAGCGGGAGCACAACCATCAAGATTGATTTAATCTGGACGCTGTAGACCCGTTCTTTATTTAATTTTTTTATTCAAATTAAAAATAATTAAAAGACCAACTCGCGCATAGTTTCGGAAGCGAGAGCACGACCGCCTAGATTGATTTAATCTGGACGCTCCAGATCCGTTCTTCAATTTATTTATTTATATTCAAACTAATGCTAATTAATTCACAAAAGCGCGCGCAATTGTGAAGGGGACCGTCAAGATTGATTTAACCTGGACGTTGTAGATCTATTCTTTATTTAATTTTTTTCATTCAACTTAACAATAATTAAAGGACCAAATCATGTGCGGTTTTATTATCATTTTTTTTAAAAAGTGATAGTTGAAAGTTTATTTTTATTTTAAATTTTCTACCCAATAAAATTATTTTTTAGAAAAAATAAAAAAGTAAAAAAAATCAAATCGGGACGATCTAGAGTTCCGTGCAGTAAGGCATGCATTATTGCTTCTAGGTAGAATTTACATCACACAGTTGTATTGAGATATTTGATTAAATCCTACGTCAATTATATTCAACAACTGACTATGATGTTTTGAAATTCAAAATAGCTAAGAATATAAAATATAGGTTGAAATTTAATTGAGGTCATTCATTATTTTTCAATTTATATATTTGATTATGTGCAGTTTACTTACCGCTTGGTCCGCGTGAGATAGAACTCTATGTAAATGTGCCCTCCTTAATTTTCATGCCGAAGATAATCATAATATTTTTATTTTAATTTTAATGAGTTCTATTTCTAATTTTTTCATTGTATTTTTTTATTTTGTTTTTGTTCATCACGTGGTCGTAATTCTATATTTGAATAAAATGCTACATCAATTATATTTATTAATATATCTTTTTGTATTCTAAATCCTACATCAATTATATTTAATAACTGACTATGAAGTTTTAAAATTCAAAGTAGTTAAGAATATAAAATATGTTATCTTTAACCAAGGAAACCTTTTAACCAACTATTTTTTTTTTTGGTAAAAATTGGGGCTTAATTGCCCATTACTTCAATAAAAGAAATTAATCAGGATTTAGTCATGGGTAAACAACTCCTACAGTATCCTTGAACAGAAAATCTACCACTCCCCACTCCGGCTGGTGGAGTCAAATCTGCCACAACATTGCCTTCTCGCGAGAATGTGAGAAAATCAAATTTATAGCTCATTGTTATTGTCTTATAGCTATGTATTCAGGATTCTGTCCCTTGTCCTTCCTAGGATCCAGGCATCCTGAATCATGTGTAGAGCCATCGTTGAGTCTCCTTCTGCGGTGATCTTGTTGCAACCCAGACCCTGCGCTAATCTAATGCCCTGTACGAACCCGCAAATCTCAGCAACTAGAGCCTGACATTGTCCTAACTTCCTACTGAACCCACAAATCCAGCTACTGTCACTCCTCCTCAATACCCCTCTACAACCTGCCAAGCCTGGACATCCTTTTGCAGCACCATCAAAATTTAGTTTCACCCACCCGTCTTCCGGGAAATTCCATTTAATTTCCCTTGGCTTCTTTAACAACTATTTATTTTATCGGTTTCTATGACAAACTAAACCAATTTCACGGCTGTTTTCCGATCCAGGTTTCATAACCATGCTTGCAATATCCAAATATCACAGCATAAATTGAAAAATACTAAATGACCTCAATTAAATTTCATCCCATATTTTATATTTTTAACTACTTTGAATTTCTAAATTTCATTAAGCTGTTATTGTTTAGGAAATTAGGGTTTCATCGGCTGAAATACCGTTGGGTCTTGCATTTCTTATATACCTTAACAGAAATTCAGTCCTAGAACTAAAAACCCTCCCCTGGGTCGGCATCGGAGAAATACACAAAAGACGAAGCAAGCTATAGTAAGCGGTGAATAGTTAAGAGACCAGAGAGTGAGGAAGAAAACAAAAAGGGAATGATATTTTGTTCAAAGTATATGATACTAATCTTAATTTAATAGATGAAACAAAATATATAAATGATTAAAAAACTAAAAACTATGTAGAGAAAAAGAAGGCAAAGAGACGGAGAGAGTTTCACATGCTAGTAGTGTTTTTTGTTGATGATTTTCATGAGGGAAAAAAGGGACGGATCTAATGGGTTTGTGTGGTGGTGATGGTGATTGGAGGCTGGATTGTGAATTGGCTAGCGGAGGGAGAGAGAGAGAGATGGAAGGCGGTGGGGGAGAGAAGGAGTAAAAGGGTTTATTTTATCCCTCAAATCTTCACCGTTGGATGAGATTATAATCTAACAGTATTGAGAGGGGTAGGCAAGATAAGGGTACGTAGGCAGAATATCCCTTGAAAAATAATGAATTTCTTTTTATGAGGTCCAATTGGTTGCTCGTGTGATGCTTACTCCCTCTGGTCGTTATTAAAAGGACCTAATAACTAGTAATTATATTTGATCTTTTTTATAAGGTACTTGCTTGTTTCTAAGGGTAGTGGGTGAAAGTAATAATTAATATAATATCATAGTTTAGTGCAATTAATAGGGGTATAAATTGTAGAACAACTTTCTCAACTTTAACTGTTTTTATTAGTTTATGAGAATTGTCGGTTAGTGCCTTATAATAAGGACCAGAGGAAGTATTATCATTCACGAAAGCCCAAAGTCAAATAATTTTAAAATTCAACAATATTATTTTGAAATATTTTTAAAATCTTGATTAATTGTATTTATTGCTGTATTATTATCCCAAATATTAACCAATATTGGAAAACTTCATTTTTCACACCTCTGCAGTATTAATGCCGGTGATGGAGATATAAATTTCGTTTCACTAATAATAAAAATTGGGAATCGTTATTTCAAAATCAAATCATTATTATTAGGACATAATTTTAAAAAAAAATATTGCACTAATAACCTAATCATTAAAGTTCATGATTTAAGGTATAATTTCAAATTCAACTTACTTCCTTCTTTATAGTTAAACGTGCAATCTTGATGGTGTGATTAAGAGGTAGTACAAGATTTCTAATTTAGAAAAAATGATAAATAAAATAGATCAAATGAAAACACTCAGAGAAAGGGAGTATGAAAACAGAACGGAAGATGAAACGGGTTGTTTTGGCCTATGAATTCAATATAGAACTACAAGCCAAATGAGGTTGAGTACTCAATATGAACAAAGCTAAATAAATAAGCATCAAACTTTATGTCAACCGCTTACCTTCTCGTATTCTTGCTCTCCATTCATTTTTAGTCTCCATTTTACCCTCCAAAACCCTCTGTAAAATCAACAAACTGTCCCTCCCATTCGTCCTTTTCAGCAACTTCAACTTCCCCTCCCTCACCTGCATTTCCCCACCATGCGCTCCTACCAACTTCAACCACCCGCAGAAGCACACTACTTCCTCTGACTCCTGTATCATGGAGGGGAACAACACAGTCAACTCCCTACTGGCATCCGACTGTATTGTATCCGCGTTCTGGTTCAAGAGGTTCACCGCTCTCTTTCCACTTGGGTCTATCACTATGCAGCTCAGCCTCAGCTCCCGCACTATATCCAGGCACGCCTTGAGATCCCTCGTATATTTCATCGGTGTTGGAACCACATCTTTCGGTTCCAGCATGTCCACCTCGAAGAGTTTGCTCCTGAACCCCTCCGACACTGTTTCCGTCCCCGCCACTCTGGAAAGTATGAGTTGTTCCCGGTAATAAAGGTCGACGGCGAAGATCAGTTGTGGCGTGAGCTCCAGATTCATGTGCGAGTTTCCAGGCGTGGTGGTGATTGGCCGGGGTACAGTGTAAGCATCGGAGAAGAAAGAGCGGGAACCGTTGGGGAAGCTTTGGATGACGCCGCGGACGCGTGGAGAGCCGGTCGAAGGCCACGTCGAGCGACAAAGGTTGGCCCAGACATCTTCCTGGGAGACGAGGCCGTTGAGTTCGGAGCATGTGGCGGCCACCGATGCAAGCGTGGAGCAGTCAAGGCGACTCAGGATGTGAGTTTGAATTATGTCCGGGTGTAAGGTTGAGATGGAGGTGGTGGAGCCGCATTCGTTCATGGCGGTTTCTGCGTCGCTTTTGGGAGTGGGAAGCGTCGTTGCCCGAGACATATATATAACGTACAGTATTATTTACCAGTGATCCAGAGAAAGCCTCGAGTCTTTTGAAAACCAAGGCGGTTCTACTCCGCATTCCTGAGCTGATTTTTATAAAGGATTTTTTTTTTTTTAAATGCAATTATCATTAAGTAAAGGAAAAAGATAATACATCATAAATCTGCAAACAAGATTACGGGGAGGAGAAAAATAATTAACCATAAATGAATAATCAAATGCGGAAAAAGATTCTAAATTTAAAGAAACTTTTGAGTCATCTTTTAGATTCTTTACTATACATATCTCGTATATATGATATAGGAATTTTCTAGTATTCCAACAAACTCTTTTAATAATGATAACTTATATTTTTATTGAAGATATCTTTTAGTTGATTATTTAATCAGTTGATAGAAATCCATAGAATATGTTCAAATCTAAACATTTATAATAAATTAAAACATATAAGAAGATTTTTAGTAAATATTAATGAAAATGAATCTCATTCAGCATTCTCTCTCTTTTTTAATTATTATTAAGGGAACATCAAAACGATAAATTAGAAAAAGATTGACAATCATAAAAAATATATCTTATATTTTAGATCATGGTCAACTCTTAAAAAATGTCTTATATTTACAACTGGATATGAGATATCATATTATATTATGAGATTTCAAATTAACTTGTATGCCAGCACTTTAATATATAAACCACTTTATATGATGTGTGTGTGTGTATATATATATCTCCAGATTCTAGAGCATTGTCACAAGGTGAAATAGGTAACTATAATTATTTTATGTGATATACAGGATAAATATAATCTGTTGAAAAATCTTGGGTCAGTTATGATTAAGTATTTTTTTTTCATATTATACAAAATTTGAGATATAATTTTCCATAACTTTTATGATTTAGTAAGGATATACGTGGATGGGATTTATATTGATGAGCTGCATTATAATCGGCCAAAGGGTTTTTTTTTTTTTTTTACCAATTTGTCCCTTGTTAAATAACAATTTATCAAAATGTCACTGTTTGGAAACTATTCACTCATATGCCCCTGTTTAGTTGACTACACCCCTCATTTAATCGACCAAAACGCGGGGAAATTTTTTTGTAAATATCCCCGTGATTTAGTCGACTAAGCTACAAGGCTTAGTCGACTAAATCGCGAAAGGGTTTTAAAAACCCCAACCGCGGCATTTAAAACCCTAATCGACTAAAAAACCTCTCCAAACCTCTCCCCCTCTGTTTTTTTCACCAAATCCTTGCTGAATCCGTTAGTGGGTAGTGAAGGAAACTTCATCTAATATCATTTGCGTCGATTTTGGTATATTCTCATCTTCATTTTAAATTTCCGCCGTTGTTCTTGCGTTTATGCAAACCCCCATCTACTCATTTGGTACATTATGTGATATAAGCTATTACTCTACTACAAATATTTGGTGATTTCTAATTTCAATGTCATTCGTGATGTAAGGTGCTTACGGACCACTATTGTCCGGCCTTCATCGAGAAGGCCAAGTACACCGGGGATTTCTAAAAGACTTTTTATTTGACTTTTGATGGTTTCAAATTTTTAAAAATCGGTCGGGAATTGGTTGATGAGTCTACTTTTCAAGAGTTATACAATTTAGAAATATAAAATCTTTATATTTCATAAAATATGATCTATTTAAGATTTGATTGTTACAAAATGTTTATAAATTTTTAATTTGGAATTCCCTCTTTTTCCTGTTAGTTTTATGTGCAATTCTGAATTTAACAATTTTTTGGAGTATCATAACAACTTGATTATGTATATAAATTATTTTAAAATCAATTGAGAATCTACCCTACCTCTATTTTTTGCGAGTTATCTAAACTAAAAATAACAACTCTTTGTATTTTTGGAGTATCATATGATATGATCAATATATTAACTTTTTTTTAAAATTAACTTTACATTGATTAGAATTTAATTCTTTTAGTGAAAGATAATTTCTTTTACCTTTCTTATTTTTTTAGTATTTAATCTTATATTTATATTGATTTTGAGGGGTGAGTGTCATAATACACGTATATAATATAAAACTCTAACAAAGTACCCCTATAAATTATAAATATGGCTTATTCTTCATAATCTCATGATATCCACATAAATATAACACAATCCAGCAACATTTTATTTTTATCATCTACCCCTACACAACTTACTATATGAAATGTGTTTAATTTTGTGTGTTGGTGAATAAAGTTTATTTAATTAATCAAATTATATAAATTAAAAAAAAAAATCTGAATGATATAAATGAAATAATATCTAGATTAGTAATTAAATGATATATTAATCATATGATTAATTGATTATGTTCATGACTTGATGTCACTAAAAAATAACAGTTGAAAAAGATCATGTCATGGATAGATATTTAAAACTTTGGTCCCTTTTTTTTCCCTAAAAGCCACATCTATTGCGCAACAACCTACCATCCGTTGTGCCAAAACTTTGGCACAACTTTGTAATCAATTGATAAATTTAAATCTCATTTATTTTTTGATAATTGCAATGTAATCTATAATTATAATTATCATAAATAACTAGATATTTAATATCATTCTACCTAGAATACTTTTTTTAAAAAAAATCAGATAAATGAAGGAAATTATAAAATGTCTAGTAACTTTTATTCAGCTTTTATACAATGTTTTGACCTAATTATATCTCTTTTAATGGTATTAAAAAAATCTCTTTTAAAAAACATAACTTTCAATTATTAGTTATCAAATAGTTCGTATAACAAACTAAAATAAAAAATTCAATAAGTCAATCAGTTTCAAATTAAAATTAGAAGTAAACAGAAAAAAAAAAAAAGATGATTGATTCTGAATAGTTAGTTGTCTTGATAAATTTTTTATCACTTATCTGATCAATTATGTACTTATCTATTGTCTAAGGAAAAGAAATAAATTGAAAGAAGATAATCTAATTATTATTAACCCTAAGATAATTTATAACTATAATATCTTAATATACTTTTCATTTATTTGTTTATCTTATTAAATATTAAGTAGGCTATCTATGTGATCTCATCATTAATTATTTGTTACAATGGTATATGAATCACGATTTTGATATTAATAAGCATTAACGGTGAGTGTATACATACATACGATTAATGATACATAATAACATGCAAGATATCTCATCTTCACAAGAGCATCATGGCCATTGTTGAAGGAATTTTCACAAATTTTCACTTGGCAAGCAGCATCATCGTTATATACTCACAGATAATATCTAAGAAAGGTAGGTAGATCAAAAGACGACTGATATAAATATATATTAAAGGTATTAATGTGATTAAAGTGTTAAACCTTGATGGGTCACTCTAAAGCGAGAAAGAGAGAGTATTGAAGGGGAAAGTGGTGCTTAGTCGATTAGGGTTCCAAATGCCGCGATTAGGATTTTTAAAAAACCCCCTGTCGCGAGTTAGTCAACTAAGCCTGGTAGCTTAGTCGACTAAATCACGGGGATATTCACACAAAAAAAAAATTTGCCCCGTGTTTTAGTCGACTAAATGAGGGGTGTAGTCGACTAAACAGGGGCATATGGGTGAATTGTTTTCAGACAGGGGCATTTTGGTAAATAGTTATTTAATAAGGGATAAATTGGTCAAAAAGCCTAATCGGCCAAATCACATAGCTTATTTGGGTGGGAAGACTAGCCGTAGCGTCATTTGTTCCTTCACATCCATGCTTTTGCTGATTCAACAAGAAATATATTTAGTCAAATTATGTGTGACATGTTTCTGCAAGTGCACCACTTAATTAGTCAACGTTTTGACTGGGAATATTAGTAGGGAAAATGTGGGAGGATAATGGTAAATTGGGACACCCCACATATATGGTCCTTGCACGAGGCGGATGCATGTTATGGAGAAGAGGGGCAAGTGCCACCTTGAATCTATCTCTTCCAAAAAAGATTTGTTAAAAATGTATTTGATAGTATTGATAATAAAGCAATTATGATGCAATTCCAAAAAATAAGGATTAGAAGGATGATATTATAATTATTTTTATTGTAATATACTTTTATTATTAAAATATATGTACTTGAGCTTCCTCATTCTCGCCCCTGCAATCGCCACCAAGGATAGGAGTAGGTAGAGTGGAGCTCCATCTAGCCTGAACCGAACGCACGAGTGAAGGTGGTGGTGTGAACCAAGAGAGAAAGGAAGAGAAGGGGTTGTATCCACCGTGGATTCAAGAAAGTCCACCGTGCTTGTGTAGACCGGCCATCACGTGAAGCGGATCCCAAATAGTATCCCCATGCAAGATTGGCTTGAGTCCGAGCGGAGTTAACACGAAATCATCGTGGCTATTGAAGCCGGCTAAGAAACGAGAAAGAATGGCCCATAATTGAGTAGAGTAGAGAGCAAAGACAGGCCTCCTCCTCTAGGTCACCCAAGAACGGCAGATCCACGAATGCGAGATGCACGAAAGGCGAGAGAAATATCCAAACTCAACCCCTGCGATCTCCGAGAAGAACCTAGCTTCACCACGATCTCCGCCAAAGTAAGAACGGAAGACGCACGAAAGGCTTCGACCCTGCAATCTCCAACAAAAATCGATTTCCGCTACGGACAGACTCTTCTCCAATTTCGAACTGGCCAGGTAAATAGGCAATTTGAGATTCCAAGTTCTCTCATCTTCGTCACTGTGATTTCTGAATTGAGAAGATTTCTTGATGGGAAATTATGATGGTGCCTTGAGTTCTTGGTGTTCGATGCCATTATTTTTTATGTTCAAGTTGTTTTTGAGTTCTTGTTGTTTCCTAAAAAATCATAATTCGCTATCAAGGTGATTAGAGCTTTGAATGCGGTGGTGATCCATTCACATTGTCGTGTGGTGGCAAAAGATTTTGGCTAAGTCATCATGGTTTTGCTTCAACTTCTATTTCACTGAGTTTGGTCAATTGGAAGCAAAGACTTTCTATGTTTGGTCCCTATCACAATTTGGCATGGGTATGAATGATGGGCATCATCATTGAAGGAAATTATTGTGATTATGAAAAGATTATTCTACAATGAAGAGAATGGCTCGGTTTTGTAGACAACAACGAGATCTGCTTTTGTTTCTTGGATTTTCGTATCTTTCGTGTCTGTGTTAGAAATGGATTGGAAATGGAAATATGGCATGATCGTGCTTTCTTATGCATAAGCCGATCAAAATGGCATGTTGCATAAGCTTGTCATCTACGTCTAAGGACCATCAAACTTTATTCTACCATAGAATTTAGAAAAGTCAACTAAAGATGTGATGGTGAATGGGTTATTGGTGGTTCTGCTAGCAAAGGAGAGCACAAGATTTACATATGGGATAGAGCTGGGCATCTTGTGAAAATCCTTGAAGGACCTAAAGAAGCCCTTATTGATTTAGCTTGGCATCCTGTTAATTCGTCCCATTATTGTATCTGTTTCTCTAGTTGGTTTAGTCTATATACGAGAAGCTGGAGTGCATTTGCTCCTAATTTCAAAGAGCTTGAGGAAATTGAGGAGTATGCAAAACGTGAAGATGAGTTTGATTTGATTCGAGGCCGAGAAGGTGAAAAGCATATGATGTTAAAGAAGTTGAGGAAATTGGTACACATATGTGGCGGTTTGGATTCACATTCTATGTTCATTGTAACTGCAAGTGTGATCTTGTGAAGAAGTTAAAGGAAGTACAAGAGAAGTGATAGCGACTTCGGCAAGTACACCGGTCGTTACAAGTAATAAAGTAGTGAGTAAAAGATCGTTCCCACGAGGAATAGTACTCCAACCACTAATTCGTTATTTCAGCTTTAGTTGGACCAATGAGTAATAGAAGGTGAGTTGTAACCAAACAGAATTTTTAAGGAATTTAATCGAAAATACGCATTCAAGATTAAGAATCTCAAGCACGATTGTTTAGAAAAGATGATCAATAGAGAAAAACACAGCTAGGGCATAGAAATCCCCCTATGTTCATCCAAGTATTTGAATTAAATCCCTAATTGACTATTACTCCCATGATTGACGATCAATTCTCTAAAATTAGACTAAGTCTCAATGTCTTGACGCCATCTTAGTCCGTTATCTTTAAAAACAACCTAATGTCTTAGTATTGTTTGGAAAGATCAATGTATTTAAACCAGAATTATGAGATCGCATAAACTCGTGTTAAATGCACCAACATCTCTATTGTCATACACCAACCTATGAACAATCTAAAAGGTGATCAATCTTTAAGAAAGCTTTAAGCAAAGATAATTCATTTAATCATGGTAAATCACATTCAATCAAGAATTCAAACAAATACTCAAATTCGCATAGGGTTCATCCTCGCCTAACCACTAAAGAATACTAGCCAAGCATGGCTAGGTTAACAAAATAGAAGAAGAGAGATGAAAATTAGAATTGTTCTTGCGTCCTCTTTCTTCCTTCAGCCGTCTCCTTCTTTTATTCGTCCTTTCTCTCTAAACCTTTGGTAAATACCGAGATTTAGAGAGCATAATGATGTGTTTTTCTTTCTTCTGTGCTTTTCTCACTTGAGTGTCTTGTCTCTCTGTGGTCCTAGTGTGTATCTCCCTTGTTCTTTATATAGAAATTCCCTTAGGCTGACTTGGGTCGTGATCGGATCCTTCCTTAAATAAAAGATATGCAATATCCTTTTGAAATCTCCAATCACCTTCAAATATTTTGTAATTCACTCTCTCATATTAATCAATTAATTCAAATTGATTTCCTTTTTCTGCTCCTTTCTCAATCAGCTAATACCTCCTGCAAGATATATACAATAGTAATAAATTTAATCCAATATATCTCAGAATTGATACTCATTTAATTATAAAATATGCACTTATCAAGAAGCATGTCAATAGCTATGGAGAAGATTGTTACGAAGAAATTTTTGTATTATTTTTGTTGTTGATTATAAAACTATTCAATTTGATTCACTTTATCCCCTTATTTTTGTGTTGTTCAAGTTAAGCACCTTGTTGAGTAGTGTTCAATTTGAGGAGACGTGTTAGAATACAAGAGAATAATTGATTAGTTAGAGTTAGTTAGTTAGTTAGTTAGGGGCCGTAGTCTATATAAAGGGTCTTAGGCTAATGAGATTAGTAAGTGTTGAGTGAGTTAGATGATAGGTTCTCACCATTACTGTTTGTAAGAGCAATAAACTCTATTGTTAATAATACATCATCTTTTTCTTCTTCTCCCTATTATCTTCTCTAATTATACTACTTAACAGTTCCAAACATGCAAGATTGACTCATGACATCAAATATTTTAGTTAGGGAGAAAAATAATGATTGGTAAAAGGGTTTTCGTAGTAAGTAGTTTGAAGACATATATATATAAGGTCAGTCGTTCCGCAGATAGATATCAAGCGCAGCTGTCATCCTCAGAGACGTATTATACATTCGAATGTGTTTATTCAACATTATATATTCAACTAGTTCTGTATCTGATTTCGCTTTTTCAATTTGTAATTACAACTGCTAGGTCACCATGAGGGATCCAAGTTGTCTACCTTATCGCGACATTCGTCGTAATAGAAAGCCTTCTATTAATTTCATGTGATAAGAAAATATTTACCCTTCTTTAATACTTGAAGGCAATTTTGATAATAAAAAAATGTTTACACTTAACTAATATCAGGTAGTCCTATTAATTTATGTAAAGTAGTAAATTAGGTGGTCATAAATAAATATTGATTCGCATTGCAACAGGAAATTGAAATACAAATTATTGGTAAATAATCTAAAAGATATCAATTAACGGTTGACTAACGGTCAACTAACTGCCGTGGTGCTGGGCGCTCCTAAAACGTAACCACGTGTGTACTTTTGCTCCAGAAAAAAGCACGTGGTGCTGGGCGCTCCTGGGGGAAAAGCTCATGTGTAAAATTGCTCATTAACCCTAATCTAAAAGATATCAATTAAATATCAAAACAAGTCAATTATTATGATTTTTAAACAACGTAATTTTTTGTTACGTACACACACATATTATATATGTAATACCCTAAAAATCACACTTAGGGTAAATATCATAAATTAAGAAATAATACCTATTAAATAGGTGAATATGTGATATCAAATTTGTAGGGGAAAAATCTCTTGAAAATTAGAGTGCCAAAATAACGAAAATGCCCTTGTAGGACATAAATAACTTAGGAAAATTATGAAAAATCCTGAGAGGTAGTAAAATAATTATTAAAATTGAGAGAATATGTTGTCTCTAATTTTTGTAATTTAATAAATTATAAGCTTGGAAGAATTGTAAAATAACAATTATAAAGTATTTGGAGATCATAACTAACTCCATAATTATTGATATTTTACATGGGAGATAAAATAGCAATGTTAGTTCAGATTTTGAGAGGAAGTAATTAGTTCTAGATAAGAAAATTATCAACAAATAATTATTGATTGATTAAATAATTATTGGTTAATTATTTAAGCTTGAACGATGAAATAATTGTGATAAATTGTGTAGAATTCTATAATTAATGGTTTATGGCTAGAAAATTAGCATAAATATAGTTGCTAATTAATTGGAAAATATTGAGAAAAATAAATGAGATTAAGTAATTTTGAGCCTAAATACAAGTATGGACCAATAGGAAAATATTTTAAAAAATTATGTAAAAAAATAATAATTATATAATAATTAATTTAAAAAAATAAAAATATATATATAATTTGTATGTGAGTGCCGACATCCTAAGGGAAAAAAATAAAGAAAAATGGTGGAAAATTAGTTGGAGTGTTAAATTGAAACACTTAATTAATTTAAGTAAAAAGTAAAAAGTAAATAAACACCGATAGGAATTGGATCCTATCTGAACCAGGAACATGATTTCTAAAGTTAGAATATAATAAGGATGAGTGGATTTTTATCTCGAATTGAGTCATTCTGAGTCATTTAGAGATCGGTGGAGCATTTTGATAATAAGACGAAATAGGAAAATCTGAGAAAAATGCAGATAGGCATAAAATTAGGATTTGAAGAAAATAAATCATAACTCAACATCTGGGAATGAGTTGAGAATTTCCTGGACATATTTGGAATCAGTGGATTTTTGTCCAGAGGTTGACGATTCCGGAAGTTTCTTTCGTAACCGACACGTTTTTCTGTAAAACTTCAGACTGACCGTTGAAACCCTGTATGGAATCAAAATTTAGGTTACCTTATACATTTCTAATGGGTGAGAAAATGTCTTCAAAGTTGTGATTCCGAGTTTCTGAAATTTTACGCGATTACGCGATTTGCACGCCGTTCGAGGAAATTCTACCGGCTTAGGCTTCTAGAACAAGCCACTGATGTCATGCATGACATCACATTTTGCCACCTAAGGGGGGGAAGGACGGTTTGGACACTTGGAGGGCCAAGATTGTGCCACCTCATCCGTGTGAGATCCGACGGTCGGTATTCGATGCAGTAAAGTGTGAATAGTGGCCGGAATTTGCCTATAAATAGGCCTTTGCTCCTTTTGAAATTTCACACCATTCTCCCTCTCTAGTTCGAAATTTGGCAGCAAGGAAGGAAGGAGGGAGTCCGGGAAATTCGCAGTGAAGCTCGAGTAAGTTCTTCGGTGCTTAGTCTTAAGTTTCCGTAGTTCTTTCGGTAGTTAGAGTAGAAATGCTAGTTTAGTCTTTAATCTTCCAAGTATGATTAGATATCATATGATAGGGGTATTTTAGTCATTATTTCGAAAATCATGGTGGGGTCGAAGTTCTGGCAAAATTTTGGAAGATTAGAGTTAAAATAGCGAAGCTCTGGCGAAATTCCGCTGATTAGGGGCATCAAGGGCAAAATGGTAATTTTTACCTAAAATGCCTGTTATGATGTAAATCATTAATTAATATGATTTATATTTCGAAAACTATGTTGGAGTAGGAGTTATGTTGAAATTTTGAAAGATTAGGGTCAAAGTAACGAAGTCTTTGGCGAAATTCCGCCGATTAGGGGTCAGGGTAAAATGATCATTTTGACTAAAAATGTTCGTCGTAATGATAGATCCTTAACAAGTACGTTGTTATGTTGATAGGATATCCCGATTACGTTTTGACCAACCGTCGTATCGAAATACCGTAAACGTCAACGAATGTACGTTCGCGTATTATAACACTAATCTGATGGGTATAGTATGCGCGTATGGGATGTGTGTGTGGTATGATGTGAATATGGTATGTGTATATGTGGTGTGTTGTTGGAATGCATATTATATTAGAAAATAACTGTATGCATGCTGGGAGCGATATATCTGTAAGGCTGGGAGCGATACATCTGTAATGCTGGGAGTGATACATCTGTAGTGCTGGGGGCGATATATCTACATGCTGGGAGCGATACATGTGCATTGATTGGGTGTGGTTTATATAATGTTGTTCTGTAACCCATATGTGTGTATGTATACATGAGGTTCATCAAGGTCAGGAGGATCGAGGACCGAGGAGAGAGGAAAGCAGCAAGTTCAAGGATCCGCTGAAGACTTTCCGTTATTGTCCTTTACGTTTTGAAAACTCTCGGTTGTTCAACCGCTTCTGTAATTAGCCAGTGGGCATTTTGAATATATATATCAGCTACACTCTTACTCCGATGCTCTACTCTGATGAAAAAAATTTATACTGCTTTTGGAAAACGGGATGTTACAATATACTTGTATTTTTAGTTTATTTGAGATCATACTGATTATAATTATTTAACATTTATGAATAGTGTTAGATTTATAGTCTTATACTGCATACATAAACCTCTGATCCTTTAAAATGCACTGTAAGGGTAAGGGATGCTGAAACTCAAACGTCTTTCGAAAGATAGTCTAATATGAGTATGACCGGGGCGGATCTTTTATATAATGCAAAATTAAAACCCCCCCCCCCCCCCAAAATTTTCCCCCCTCTTTTTATATCTTGGGGCTTATAATTCAAGTTGTGTTCTATGTTGAGTCTTATATGATTTATGTTAATCTTGTCATTTTTTCTATATTTCATTCTAATTACCTGAAATTTTTAACTTATTAGTGAAATTTACTTTTGTGATGTATTCTTTAGTATGATTTTACCCATTTTATACTACACCAGTGGATGAAGTTTATTGATTTTTCATTCTAAACCTTAGCCTCTTACCTTCCAATGTTGTGGTGTTCAATTACATGAAGTCATGGTTGAACCAAAGATTCACAATCACATAAATTAAAGCCTCTTGCCTTCCAATGTTTGTGGTGTTTTTTTATATTATTTTCTTTTCTTATTTATATTATTTTATTTTTTAATGCATATAAAACTTTCGTTTAAAAAAAATTTTCGGGGGCGCTGCCTCCGAACCCCCAAATCCCCCCACCACTATTTGGCCCCCCAAATTTTTGTCCTAAGCTCCGCCCCTGAGTATGACATCATTTTTGAAGAGGTTAATAACTAATTTGTGGATATTTAAAAAGGGAAAAACACTTCTCATGTTACACACACATGAAATAGTGGGACCCACATATATATATGTGGGTCTCACCATTTCATGTGTATAAATCTTCTTTTCATACAACATAAGAAGTTTAAACCCCATCTACAAATTAGTTATGTTAGTTATTAGTAATAAATATGTATGGGGTTACGTTCCCTAAAATATCTCTCTTGCATTAATGGAATCAAACTTAAAGATAAATTATAAATTCTTAAAAAATAGACCCTACTAGAAGCTTCTCACATCGCAAACCAGGCCTGTATTAGAAAAATCGACACCACACAGCGGTTTTAACTACCTAGGCATATATCATCAAGAATATCAAAAATTATATGATATCAAAGAAGGCATTTAATGAATTAATCAAGCTCAAGAATACTCTACAGTTCTTGGAGGCCTACGGTGAACATGATGATGATCTTTAGCGCTTAATAAGCGAACTCGTTCTGCAGAAGCTCTGCCTTCTCACCCCGTCTTCCCCATACCTCCCGTTCATTCCTCAAGCTCGTTCTTTGAAATCTTTATCGTCACTTTCTCATTATTACCCAAAGCTCGTATCTCTCCCTAGAAGCTGCTTCTCCAACACGACCTTCTTCCCGTGGACGCCCCTTATTAATTACTTCCTCAACATCAGCATCGTCGCCTCTTCCCTTCCCTTCTACAATTTTGACGCCTCTTGTAGAACAATTTCAAAGCTCCTGCTTTTTCCCGATGAGCCTCTTCGTTACTGCATCTCACCTTACTACCTAACGGCACAGCATCAAGAATATCAAAGATTATATGATATCAAAGATTGAATCCGCCACTTCTTCATTACTGACATCGACGGGATCGAACAGAGGTGGGGACGACCACCACACTGTTCATCGTCTTCATCAGCGTGAGAGCGCGAGGGACTGGAGAGAGAGCAACCTGAGAACGAACGGCTTTATCATAGACGCAGTCGACTTCCTTTGTTCTTTTCCTCGGTCACTGGGTGCAGAACAAGAGCGCATAGGAAGAAGCTGTTGCTGATTCTATTTTCTTGGTTTTGTTCTTCACATAATTCTGGTTCCAATTTATTGTCCCTTTCCTTACGTTATTTAATCTGACTTTTGATATTGCTGCCATGTTAATTAAACTCATGAGGGGCTAGATTTTATTTTCAAACTAGAGGACCTTTGAACTCGTTTGAGTTTTAGAGATTATTCCCCCTAATTAGTTTTGCTTAATTTTAATTCAGTGTATTTAAATTGTTTTTATTGTTATTGTTTAATGATTGACCACCATTAAGTATGTTTTGGGGATTTAGGATTGAACTTGACGAATGAAGGGAATCTTAAATTAACCTTGTAATTAAATAATGTGGAATTAGAGTTTAATCTAATTTGCCTATAGGATAGACATATATCTAGAAGATCCCTATAATCAAATTACAGGACATTGCATAATTAATTGAGGTGGGTGTATAAATGGACCGATATGCATTTATAAACATTAATACTCTAGATTAGATGATTAAATTAGGTTAAATTAATTTAGTAGAGATAAAATCTATGAAACAAACCAGGGATTAGTGACTTTAGATTGTACTTCTTGATATTAGAATTTGCTCTCTGTAAAGTTTTTGGTATTATTAGTTTCTCACTATTATAAAATTTATTTTTACTACTACTATTGAAAACAATTTTGATTTTTGCTCTAACCGACAAGGAAATTTAACACTTAATCACTAGTTTCATTGAGTCTGTCTGGGACGACTTTGATTTACAGTATACTTCGGTGCTTAGTTAAATTTTGGTAGCATCTCATCTTACTACCTAACGGCATATCATCAAGAATATCAAAGAATATATGATATCAAAATTGAATCCACCACTTGATTTTTCAGAGTTGAAATATGACGCTTCTTGAACGTCCACCTCATGGGTAGACAGTTTGCTTTGGTGGCATTCCTCGCAATGCTTCTGAAATGTGTTTAAGGGACCTCTGTCGATACGTGGGAGATGTATTTGAGGTAAGATTATGTTATAAGTTTATGGTTCTTTCCTTAACCTCCTCTGTTCGTCTTTTCTCCTTTTTCTCTGTTTCTCTCCTTTCCTTTTATCAACTAACAAAATCTAGTGCTGGTTAGGATTATGAAAGGAAAAAAATTTGGGGAAAAGAAAGTGGACGCTTTAGTGACATTCAGGAATAGAGGGATGGCTTCTACGACCATTAAGAATCTGAACAAGGCTTACCGCAAGTTGATGTGCTTAATTTGCTTTTCTTTTTTGTTTAATATTTCAAGAAGTTTTCTTTGTCACTGTGTTTGCTTCTGTCTTTTGGAACCACCCTCCCATTTAACTTACTTCTTTTCCAGGGAAATGAAATAACATGTTCAGTATACGAAGAAGAAAAACACATGTTGTTTATTGTCAACATTCCCAAACATTGGACGGAGGAAGATTTGAAGAAGCCGTTACAGAAATTAGGGCTGGTGTCGATTCTGTTGAATTGTTGAAGGTTTTTTTACACAATTTCTGGTTTCTTTTAATAATTTCCTTCTCCTTGTCGTGTTTGTGAGGAGCGTGAGTAGTTTGTGCATTAAGTTATTCAAAGAATAATATGTCTCACCTAGAATTTAAGCTCGACAACAATACTCCAACGATGCAGTGGGCTGAACCTAAGTGTCAACATGCCAACCAGGTGATCTACTTTGTGCTTCATAATTGATTGGCTTCAGAAATTTTATGGTGCATTCATTTTTATTATTACGCACTTGATGGTATTTATATTGTTATCTAGATGAGTAGGCTTAGTTTATTATCTATATTACGAAGTTGGTTGATTGATGACAGTTTATACAGGAAAAGGTAATCTGTATAAAGAATTTGTCGGAAAATATCGGACTGGATCGGCTCAAGCAATTGTTTCTCAATCATGGGGAGATCACCAACATGGTGATTCCTCCAGCTAGTGCTAAGAATCATTTTGAGTCCACATTCCATGCCCATATTTATATGCTTCTTACATGCTTATATGTGTAAGCACTATTTCCAAGAAAGTGAGAAATCTTGGATAATGAGAAGCTTACAAGTAGAAGCGCATGTAAGAAGCATGTAATTATGAGCACTAAAAGCGTTGGCGGATACTAGAAATACATAATTGATGGTACGTCTTTCTTTTTACATTACTCCTTTTCATACTCCGATTTTAAATATAATATATAATTGACTTTTTTTTAGAGGGATTAAGAAGCTATATGGGTTATTTAATTGTATCATTAGATTATATATCATTTTATAAGTTAGGCAAAATAGTTTTTTAACATAAGTATTTTAAAATATTTAATTAGCTATCTTCATATTTCCAAAAGGGTGAACTTTGTTTTGTACTTGAGGAACATATAACTCATGTCCAGTTTTCTCAAACATGTGGATAAGTAAATTGCCACTTTTTGGCTTTGACAGGCCGAATTCTTAAATGCTCCCTCGCAAAAAGACAAAGACCACAAGCAAAGCCCAGGACACCAGTTTCACAGTACGTGCATCCAACCTATCCACCTCAACCTGGTTATGGTTTGGTGGGTTCAACATTGCAACATTTCCCTCCACCACCACTGCCGGAATACCAACAACATTTACATCCAATACCGCTGCCAGAAGTGCAGCAACATTACCCCCAACGCCACAGCCAGGAGTGCAGCAACATTACCGTCAATGCCGCTGCCACCCCATGGTGGCAGCTCCAGGGTTGGCAGGCGCAGAGATGATAGTTATGGGAGGTATCAACCCTACTAACATAAACAGTCTCACATAAACAGACTCGCCTTCCCCTTCGGCCTACTCCAGGTTTTTCAACAAATAGTCATACATGAGAGTGATTAACTGTAGAAAGAAATGAGAAAAATTGAAGGTCAAAAACAGCTAACATGACATCTTTCTTTCAACTAAGAACTACAAGTTGGTTGTGCTTAAGACCATTTGGTCTCTGATGCGGGGCCTTCTAAGCGAATTGTGCGCCATTTACTTGTGCATTAGGCACCATCATCTTCGTCCATGATGCCCTCCCGGTCTAAGGTCTTTGTTGTTATTTCTCATATGGTTTTCAGCTTCCTGTTTTGTAAGAAGAAATTTCCTTAACAAAGTGAACCAATTATTTTGTTCTATACATCATATACATCACATGGAACCTAAACAGCAATCTCATAGCACTTGAAGGCTAAAAAGACAAGCGAATGGAATTGCTTGAAGTCTAATTTAGTATAACCTGTTTCAGCGTTTCTCTTAATCACAGTCCTCCATCATCTTGGATAAAAATAATATCTCTTATACGTACATACAGGCACACAAAAATCATGATCATATCACACCATATATGATACTCAGGAAGAAAATATACTGAATTGAAAGCAGACAAGAAGTTTGCAGTTAAAATATCGGAAAAGGGCCTTGAGAATTGAATACAACTTGAAATTTATACCAACACATGAAAACTAAACTAAATGCGCATAGAATATCAGAACATGTATCCAAGTTATTATATATAGTTGAGATTTAGAGATAATCAAGTCTATACATACACTTTTAGACATGCTTATTTCACTGATATCCCTCATGTAAAGGATGAGAAGTCCTTTGGTGGTTCAATCCAAATGTTCTCAAAAGGGTCTTGCTCTCCCCAGTCATGATACTGCTTATGAGGATAGTATCTACAGTCATCAAGAGAGAATGATATGCAGCGTTTTCCATACAAACGAACTTTAGAGAAGTAGACATGGTTTCTCATTATTCCAGGGAGATCAGTCCTTGAATGAGATGACAGGAAGCTAGCAAAAAGAGTAACTCCATCAAGTGTTTTCATCTCTTCCACTCCAGAAGTTCCCGATCCAACTTAAAAATAATGGGGTTTTCACTAGAACAAGTATAGATAACTATTATATCTCCTTGGTGCTCTGTCATAAATTTCCCCTTCCACCAATTTTTGGCAAAAAATTTCTCTGGGCATTTGGGAGGAGGTACCGCTAGAACATTCCATGTACATTCAACTGGGTCAAAAACCCCTAGCCAACCAGTGAGGCTCAGACAATAAAAGAGTCCATTACAAAAGACAAGCTTATTCCAAATGCTACTGACAAATGGCAAGCGGTTCTGGTAATTGACAGTAGCCCATTCTGTTGCCCCAGGGAAACATGTGCTAATGGCCACAACAGTAGGACTGACATGCTTAACAGTAAACAGAACACAGCCAGGAGATGTTGGAGCACAAGAAAAGGCAACTATCTGGTATGTCATCTCAAATCTTGGCAGTTTGATCACCTCCCGTGAAAAAGGATTAAAGAAGAACAACCGGTGTGTTCTGGGTCGGTAAAGTAGTAACCAACCATCTTTCGTATAACACACTCGAGAGCCACTTAACTCTGGCAACTCAAGGTAATGGGTCTTGCGCTGCACAGGGTCATGGAAATCATAACAGCTGCCAAATTTTGGAAAGTACATGAGCCATGGGGATTGATTCACTACACGAACAGCGGTGGCCACAGAATGCCAACTCTTGCACACAGCAGAAGCATGTATATTATCTTCTAGGGTCAACTGGGACAAGATCAATTCTAAGAGATGTGCAGGAAGATCAGACCAGTTTTGCAGCTCCAAATATTCATTTTTCACCTCATTTGCGGTTCTTCTGTTGTCTGCAATAGCATCATTTAACCTAAAACAAGAATACAAATGTTGATCAGTGAAAGATAAAAATAGAACAGATTCAGCAAATTTCCTTAGATACAACAAGCATGAAACTATTAAAACCTAGAGGCTCAAACAGTTCTCATCCAACAGAGATGTAACTAAAGATAAATCTGTTTTCTATACAGTAACTATTATATCATGTTATATTGCTTGATCGTATTAATCACTATTCATTGCCTTTGTTGTATGTAAGGGTACAAGTAATTTTGCATCAAGTTCCCTCTCTCTTCTCCTGTCCATCCTGAAGATTCTGTACACCAAACGTAAGCTGAAAGCTTATCATATGATCCAGAAGAAAGCTAATACAACATCAGGGCGATAAGTAAATCATTGTAACACAGCTCCAAATCAACAGTTCAGCTAAAACACCCAATTTCACCAAAACAAAGGCTAGAATTAGGATTAAATGATAATAAACGACAAAAACAAAACATAATA
>JAMWYP010000834.1:0-2500 GCA_025563575.1 Acacia pycnantha
CTTGGCCAAAAGTGGAAAAGTTCATGGAAAGGCTTGGCAAACCTTGGGCAGGTGTTGGCGGTGGCACGGCTTGTCAACATTGCCCAAGTGTGGGCAAGTTCATGGAAAGGTTCTGCAACCTTGGGCAAGTTCATGGAAAGGCTTGGCAACCTTGGCCAGGTGAGGGAAAAGTTCATGGAAAGGCTTGGCAAACCTTGGGCAAGTGTTGGCAGAGGCGGTGGCACGGCTTGTCAACATTGGCCAAGTGCGGGCAAGTTCATGGAAAGGTTTTGCAACATTGGGCAAGTTCATGGAAAGGCTTGGCAACCTTGTCCAAGTGTTGGCAGAGGCGGTGGCACGGCTTGCCCAAGTACATGGAAAGGCTTGGCAACCTCTGGGGCATGGTACTGCAAGTTCCGTGAGCGGTGTCGTTTCGCGGGAAAAGACCCCCGTTCGTGGAGCTCTTGAAATACCCCGCATTGCTCTCTAGGGGGATAGGGGAGGTTAGCGGTGTAGTTTGTTGGTGGAACTATTGAGATTGCACGGATTGCTCTTTAGGGCGTGGGGGAGGTTAGCGGTGTCGCTTGGTGAAAAGGACCCCGTCGGCGGAACTATTGAGATTGCAATTGCTCTTATGGGGATGGTCGTTTCGTGAGCAATCTCTCGTCGGTGGAACTCTTGAGATTGCACGGATTGCTCTTTAGGCGCGGGGAGGTTAGCGGTGTCGTTGCGTGAAAAGGACCCCCGCTGGTGGAACTATTGAGATTGCACGGATTGCTCTTTATGGGGATGGTCGCTTCGTGAAAAGGACCCCCGTTGGGTGGAACTTGAGATTGCACGGATTGCTATTTAGGGGGTGGGCGAGGTTAGCGGTGTCGTTTCGTGAAAAAGACCCCGTTGGTGGTACTCTTGAGATTGCACACATTGCACTATGTGGGGTCGTGGCCCTCGCGCGCATCCTTTCTTTAGCACGCACGCGCGTGCGTGCGTGCGTGCGCACATGCACATGCACTTGCACTTAGCACTTAGCACTTTGCACTGGGCACTGGCGCGGCAAGGTTTCGTGACGGTCGGATTTTGGGTGGTTTGCCCTTGGACCCTCCCGGGCTAGTTTCAGGCAAGTTCCAACCTTACCACCCTTACTCAAAATGAAAAGTACCCGTTAAATTTGTGATTTCTTTGTTGAATTCAATCTTCCTAACCACAAGGCACGTGGTTGGGGGGTTCGGGCAAGCTTTCGTGACGGTCGGATTTTGGGTGGTTTGCCCTTGACCCTCCCTGCTAGTTCCGGCAAGTTCCAACCTTACCACCCTTACTCAAAATGAAAAGTACCCGTTAAATTTGTGATTTCTTTGTTGAATTCACTCTTCCTAACCACAAGGCACGTGGTGGGGGGGACCCTCCGGGCTAGTTCCGGGCAAGTTCCAACCTTACCACCCTTACTCAAAATGAAAAGTACCCGTTAAATTTGTGATTTCTTTGTTGAATTCACTCTTCCTAACCACAAGGCACGTGGAGGGGGGTCCGGCAAGGTTTCGTGACGGTCGGATTTTGGGTGGTTTGCCCTTGACCCTCCCTGCTAGTTCCGGCAAGTTCCAACCTTACCACCCTTACTCAAAATGAAAAGTACCCGTTAAATTTGTGATTTCTTTGTTGAATTCACTCTTCCTAACCACAAGGCACGTGGTGGGGGGTCCGGCAAAGGTTTCGTGACGGCCGGATTTTGGGTGGTTTGCCCTTGACCCTCCCTGCTAGTTCCGGGCAAGTTCCAACCTTACCACCCTTACTCAAAATGAAAAGTACCCGTTAAATTTGTGATTTCTTTGTTGAATTCACTCTTCCTAACCACAAGGCACGTGGTGGGGGGTCCGGGCAAAGGTTTCGTGACGGCCGGATTTTGGGTGGTTTGCCCTTGGACCCTCCCGGGCTAGTTCCGGGCAAGTTCCAACCTTACCACCCTTACTCAAAATGAAAAGTACCCGTTAAATTTGTGATTTCTTTGTTGAATTCACTCTTCCTAACCACAAGGCACGTGGTGGGGGGTCCAGGCAAAGGTTTCGTGACGGCCGGATTTTGGGTGGTTTGCCCTTGGTCCCTCCCGGGCTAGTTCCGGGCAAGTTCCAACCTTACCACCCTTACTAAAAATGAAAAGTACCCGTTAAATTTGTGATTTCTTTGTTGAATTCACTCTTCCTAACCACAAGGCACGTGGGGGGGGTCCGGGCAAGGTTTCGTGACGGTCGGATTTTGGGTGGTTTGCCCTTGGACCCTCCGGGCTAGTTCCGGGACGTTCCAAACTTACCACCCTTACTCAAAATTAAATGTAGGCATTAAATTTGTGATTTTCTTTGTACATTCTCTCATACTCATCCCCCTACATGTGGGGCCCGCCACCGGCCGCCGCCCGTGGTGGCCGTTTGAGGCGCCTAAAGGCTGAAAAGTAAAAAATTCATGAAATATTCTACGAGTGTCCAAAAATTCTGAAACTTTGGGGATCTTCCTTTGGGGTGATGCCAAGGAT
>JAMWYP010000835.1:0-29960 GCA_025563575.1 Acacia pycnantha
CGTTGATCAATCATGAGCAATTGTGATTTTTGTTTCGATATTTTTTTTCACAAGTGACTTCAACAACTGTGATTATATTTATATTTCATTTATTAAAAGCACTTATGAATATATAATTACTAAAAAGAGTATGAATTTTATAAAGTTATATTCAACAAAGGAAATAAATGAAACTGAAAGAAAAATTATACATATTAAAGTATATTTCAGAGAGCATATTACATGACTTAGCTATCATTATCACGTGATTTAATTTCTAAATAGAAAAATAAATTCATAAATATGATAGCTAATTATTTTGTAAGGATTGCATATACAATCAAGTTTATTTCTTCAAAGCTATTTAGATTTTCATGATTATATTTAATAATAAATATAATTGAATATTTAATAATAATAATTATTAATATATAATTTAATAAATGACATGAATATTTAAATATTATTTTTATTTTATAAATATTATTATTTAAAATAATTTAAAAATTCATGTTAAGTAATAGACAAAACAATATTTGAAATACGATTAGTTGATAAATATTAGGTAAGATATATGTGGAGAGAATTTTGAAGGAGGGATCAGAGGGTAAATTGGAGAAATTATGTTGTGGAAGTTTCAATCGAGATTTTCCAATCGCATTAACGACCCCCTTATCATTTATGCTTAACGTGTGGTTGGAGTGTAAAATCACGATTCATGTAGATCGGGATTCTTAAAAAATTACCTAAATAGGACAATTGTGATTTATAATCACTTCTTTGGTTTCGATGGGGCCTATCTCAGCTCCCACCACTTAACCAAATAGGCACTAAACCAGGTTAATCCATAATACATTATTACCTTCATCCAGAATATATTTATTTTAAAAAATAATATTAAGAATTCGGATGAAAAATAAATTTTTCTAAAATTCAAAATACTCAACTACTATGTATTATTTTTATATAATATTAAATTAAGAAATCATTTTAAA
This sequence comes from Acacia pycnantha, assembly GCA_025563575.1. Taxonomy (NCBI): domain Eukaryota; kingdom Viridiplantae; phylum Streptophyta; class Magnoliopsida; order Fabales; family Fabaceae; genus Acacia; species Acacia pycnantha. The sequence continues at coordinate 975 of JAMWYP010000835.1, forward strand.
TTCTTAAATAAAATTGACGGATCAAAATGTTACATTTTTTTATGATAACCATAAAGTCAATTTACAAATAATATATTAATAACAATTCACACGGTATCATCTATTAGTAAAGAAACCTTAAATGTATCCAAACAAGTAAAGATATCTTAAAATAATTATATAACATTGTACTTGCTCCATTGTTGATAAACTTGCGAGTTGACTCTTCAAATTTATCGTTTTACGTTTCTAACTTACAAAAATGAGTTGAATCACTGATAAACTCGTGTGAATTGTAAATTCAGTTAAGCTGACGAGTTTATACATCGAGTTTACCGTTTTTATGTTTTTAACTTACAAAATCGTGTCAACTTACTCTTAAACTTATGTTAAGTTTTTTGATTTAGTCATGCTTAACAACTTTATATATAAATTTTATAGAAGTTTTTATGTTAAATGTGATAAATGATGAATGTTGATGGATTAATTTCAATTATTTAGATTTAAAATATATTTAAATCAAATTGTTATAATTTTTATATTTTAATTATTTAATTATACACTACTAATACCTATTAATAATAAAAGTAAACTTTTATGAATTTACGTCTCTGTCACGAATTTGTTTAAACTCGCGTGTTTAATAAGCTTGCTTGCTCCATCCTCAATCACCTATCTTGATTTGGATTTTCAATTTGTCCCAAAATATGTCATTGTTCAAATTTTAAGGCATAGTTATTACTTGTTTCTAATAATACCCATGCAAAATGGAAAATAGGGTGACATTAAATGGAAGTCAAACATGAAAATGAAAAAGATAAAAATAAAAATAAAAATCTTACATTGTCCAAGTAAGTAGAAATGAGAGTAGTATTAAATATGTTCTTTTGATACTAGTTATAAGACAGATGTAATATTTTTTTTATCCTTAATATAAGACACCTCATCAAACTTACTATATGAACGTATAATTTTACCCCAAACTAATTATTATGTAAGCCATTATTTTGTTTTTTAAATTCTCATTAAAGTATGAGTGGGTGTATACATATACATTAAATATGATTAAAGTTGAAAAGTTATTAAATTTTATAATATTTTTTTTATATACATAAAAGTTTACATGAATTGGGTACTAAGAAGACACTAGGGTCAAGGGATGCCTCTTGGTTCAAAGAACGCTTACAAAGGTACTTATAGATTGTTCACTAACAAAATTTTCACCTCAATGGATTTGAACTCACAACCTTTAAATATCACTAAATAGTTGATGTTACCATTTTTCATTGGAATCAAGAGAAACTTTATTATTATTATTTTTTTGATGAGGAAATTTTAGGAGAGGGGTTGGATTCACCCATAATCCAAGGGCAAGGTACTATGACGTTGATCCACAGGGAATACAAGACTGAGAGTGCATATGCCTCCACCTCAACCTGCATTACCCCACTTCACTTAGCCTAGGATGTCTCTCTCAGCGCCTTAACCAACTCCAGGATCAAACCCCCTCTTTTTGGTAAGAGTGTTTGACCCTGTTGCCAATTGAACCCAAGAACGAGCGGTTCAAGAGAATCTTTAAATATCACTAACTCTATCATAAAAGCCAAAAAAAAAAAAAAAATGTTGGTGCAGTTAATAAAGAAATTGACCCGATGCTCAGGGTATGATAGGATCCATTGAGTTAGATGAACTTCCACCCTTACGCCTTGAAGATTAGCTTCCTTCCAGTAAAACACTCTGCCCCACAGACAAATAAACACAAATAAATTTATCTTTCTTAAAACATTGGAAATCCCGTTTCAGGCTGTCAAATTAAGTAATAACATGTCTACTGTAACAACAACAAGAAGCAGCAGCAGCTCAGTGAAATGAGTCTTCATTTATGTACAATGTCATCATTAAGGAACACTAAATCAATGAATTGATCGCTACTCTCACTGAGCTACTTAAAGCTTCAATGAACCTTCTATGCCTAAGCTATATTTTCAAACATCCCTTACCTTTAGCTTGGTTTCTAAGCTTGGAAGGCCTATCTTTGGACTTACAGGAACAGAGCCAAACTTTCGAACCAGAATCTGGAAGCATGGTATAAACACTATGTACAGCGTTCCCAGAATAAAAGGCGCAGCCACGAGCCACCCTAATAACTGTAAAAGTTAAAGAGACAAATAAATTTCAAATGTCATAATTTTGAAAGGAAATCAAACATGGAAATCCTGATATAGGCACAATGCCGATTGGCAACTTTATGTAGAAAAAACATCATGTAAACTATGCAAGCTTCTGCAACCGAATGATACAATACAAATTAAACAAAAAAAATAATACACACACACACACATACAGATAACAGGTGGAGTATCACTAATGAAAAATGATGACATTACAATTAACATGATGTTACGAATGGATTAGAACCAGAAAGCAGCTCAACTATCTATATGATGCAAGGTGACATCATTACATTCTATGATACAACAACAACAACAACAACAACAACAAAGCTATTATCCTACTAGGTGGGGCAAACTACATGGATCGCACTACGTCATTGTACTCTATCAAAAATCAAATCTTTGAATATATTATTAACCAAAAGATCCTGCTTTATACCCTCATTGAGTGCTCTCTTTGATCTTTCTCGAACTCTTTTTATAGCAATCCATACTGCTTGATCAAACCTCCTCACCAGAACACTCAATGGCCTTCTTTGAACATGTCCATACCACCTCAAACGCTTTTCTACTATTTTCTCTTCTATAAATGCCACTCCAAAATCCCTGAATATGTCAATTCTAATCTTTCTCTGATTCGTGGAACAAAATAAAGGCATCAACTATATATAAATAGTTTCAGTTTTGTTGGATTTCATCAGTCTCAAAAAACTATCCTACGGTAGAGACGGAACCACAATTTTATTTGTGTGAATATACAGAACATATCTGTCTGCTTGATGCAAATACAAAAAGAACTTATTATAGGACTTACCGCATGGGCAATGCTTGATAAAACTTCATGAGAAGCTTGGCCAGTTAGAACTTTCTTTAAAGCATCAGATGTTAAAGGAAAATGAGGTCCCCCAGTGATAACTTCACCAAGCCGCAAAAAAGGTACGATGAGACTGAAAATACGAAAAAATAAAATAAAAATTAAAATCAACGTTTCTCACTAGAATGAAATCGTAATAAAAACTGCATAGGTGAAACATAAAAATAAAAAAAAAAAACACCAAGAGGAGCAGGGAGGGGCTGTTAGAGAAGGACCATAAAATTGAATATCTGACATATAAAGGAAGTGCAAAGAAATATGAGCATAATCAGGAGATATTTTGCATTCTCTGAAATTTTGAAGAGTTCAAAACCTATATACTTAAGAGTGTGTTTGCTTACACTTCAAATAAAAAACAGAAAAGTAAGTTTCATGTCTAAAAATATAATTTACTGTTTAAAGATTCTTTGAAAAGCAGAAGTTAATTTTTGTTTAATTGCAATCATAAAAAGCACATTTTACTTGAAAGTGCTTCTCATAATAATCAGAAGCAATTCAGAATAGTTCCTCACAGTAATAAAAAATATAATTTTTTATGATTCTGATTATTTTTAGAAACTTAAATAAATACCCTATATTTTCTCAAAAAAAAAGTGATTTTTTCATAAAATATGCAGAAGCAAATGGGCCCTTATTCCATGAAGAGTTTTAAGGGTAGGGTTGAACATGGGTGTAGGGCTCCCTACAGAAATAGGACATGCCTATGCCAAAACTATTTTATTTGCACCCCAATTTTCTAAATGTTAAAAGCCCATAGCTGCATTCCCATGATTTGTACCATTATAATGTACAAGACTGCATAACTATCCATTGTATATACATTTACAAGTGTCACAAAGTGTTCCATTGATGCAAATTGCAACAAGCAATTTTCCTTGAGAAATTAAGAAATAAGAAACTCCTCTTATGTAAAAAATGACAATGAAGACATAAAGAAGTTATTTACCATATATTTGCATAAAACACCTGGGAAAAACAGATCATGCAATTAAAAAAAATACAAATGGATAGTTTTGAATGTACCGCACCTCAACTCTATCGGAGTAGCAATAAAGTTTGCAAGCATCAAAGTCGGAGCATGACAAGATGATTTGAGCAATGCAATAGCCACCCCACAAAGGAACACAGTGACACCTGCATCAAAAAATAAGATTGTATATGAAATCATAGTAGAACTTAGTAAGATTATGTCAGCTTATACTTTAATAATAATTACTAAAACTATGAATCTGCTCCTCTGTCATGAAATAAAACACAGTTAACACTACCATAAAAATCTCCATTTTCCATGAGTTGCTGTTAGAATATTATGGTTTAGATATTTAGATTAATCATTATCTTAAGATTAACTTTGATATTTAATATGTCTTAGGATATTATATCTTAATCAAGTTGATTTTATTTTTGATAAGATTAGATTCTAGGGTTAGCTCTAGGTTTGCCTATATAAGGCCCACATGTACTCTCTTTTATTTATGAAGTTTAATAGAGTGTGGTTTAACCCCTCTAAGTTCAATAGTTGCATCTCCCCTTCTGTAAAATACTGTTCCAGAAATTACATATAACTGAGATTGCAGATATCTACCAATATTAAACCAGGGTTACCTATCTGTCATTGTAAAAGACTAGTTTGTTGGAGATCGGAGACCAACACTCACCCTAACTTAAATTATGCTGTTGTATAAGCTTTAACTCAAAAATTGGCTTAGTAGCATGGATTCTAACCTTGCTGAACATCTAACCACTATATGATTTAATAAAGGCACTCTATGCAGCAGCCAATTTAATTTTTCCATCAACTTGAATAATCAATCAATCTTATCATCTAGCATCTCCTCAATTGGTTCAATAAAATTAAAAAGTATATTTACTGTCATCACCCTCACCATAATCACTGCTACATCAAAAGTGTAACTATTCATTTCGGTAGTTATAGCATTTTCTTCACAATTGAAAGACACTTGTCAAACTTCAACATAGTAAATCAGAGGGAAAACAATAATCATCCAAGCAAAGTGGACAATCGTCCCTCAAAAGCTAGGCGAGAGAATAACTCTACTTAAACGCTCAATTGAGTAACCCTGCCAGATTCTACTTAATAAGGAATTTAGGCATCCCATGCTACCTTGGTCCTTATCAATTGGCCTTCCTTGTAAAACCAACAATCTATTGGCCACACATTTTGCAACATATCACTCGAGTCTCAACCTTTATTAATTAAAAATTTCCACAGGTTGCTTTTTCTAGAGAGACCAACCACCGGCTCAATTACCAATTGATAAGAACTCAAGCAGGGTAGAAAACCCTCCTTCTAGCTATTGAGGTGGGAAAACCATTCTATTAATGTATCCCATTGAATAGTACTCTATGCAAGGTTTAGACATCCCATCAATTGGCTAGTCCTTAGAAAGCTGACATCCTTGCAGCTGCATTTTGTGACGTTTAATTCCTTCCGCCAGCCAAAACATAGGCAACCCTTCCAGTAGCCACTGACCTCTAGCCCTCGTACTCAACAATAGGCATTTATAAAGGGTGAATAACCATTTCCCAAAAGATAGCTATTAAGGTGAGAGTTGCCTGGTTTAAGTATCCATTGAACAGTCTATATCACTTGATGTAGAACTTAGTTATCTCATATTACCTAGGTCCTCATTAGAAGTTCAACAAAAGTTCAGGGATGTTTCAGAGCATGGAACTAAGAAACTGCTTTCTATCATGCAACTAAACGATATAGATCTTGGTTACAAGAGCAAAATCTCTGATTAATATATTCCAATGTAAGGAAGATTGTTTAGCTGCAAAGAATAAGAATTAAGAAGAGAAACTGGAATGACAATGAATATATCCACAGAAGTCTCATTCATGTATCTATCATATTCATACATTTCACAGAAATTAAATTTTCAGAAATCTAGAAATGCTTAATAACAACATACCGCATATAGGAAATATTCCCAACGTAATGCCAAAAGCAGCAGAGAAAGCCAACTGTGTTGGCTCAGCGCCTCTGAACAAAAATGGAGAACATTAACTAACATGTAAAACTAATTGCTGTTGTCCCTGGCAGCCTCATTGTTGAAAGAATGTAAAGCATAATAACATACAGATAAGATTTCCAAATTATTAACAATATCTTCCATGAAAACATTCACTTTTCAACTTCAAACAGGGATAAAATACCACATGGCTTGGCTGCCCAGAAAATGAAAGCCTCCATTTCAGTTCCACATACAAAATCAGTAAATTGAATAAAAATCATAAACAATTAGTCATGCTTTAGATGTTACAAGGCATCTGAAAATAGATCAAATAATTACAAATGCACATTATAGAAAATAATTCACACAAACTGATGCGAACGCTCCAGACTTTGTTTTGGCCAAACTGGTGCCTATACTAACCAACTAAACTTGAAATCTTCATCAAACAGAGAGCCAAGAGATTAGGACAAGAACTACATAACAACAAATCAGAGAGATCTTGGAACTCCATCATCTCACACCAACTATTAAAGGAGAGGTTTTTGGATCAAAATCCCTGCCTACGAGAATGAAGGCGTTGCCCATACCCTACAAGGCAACAGAGGCAAGCCAATGGCTAGCCTCGTTCGCTCCAAAGCCAAACCATTGAAAACGTACGGAAAATCTGAAAAAGATCATAGTAGCATCGTAACCCAACACGATTACAGAAACCCAAATGTGTTTTCATAGTTTTGAGATTCTCTCGCAGACATTAGTGTCACTCAAATTGGGCATACTCTTGATTGCAGAAACGCGAGAACTATGAATTACAAGAAGGGAAATAAAACTACCTGCGAAGAATGAGAAGAAGAGGATCAATTACTTTGTTTTGGAACCAATTGGATAGACCCATACTTCTATTAGTCGATGGGATTGAACTGAGATGAAATTTTCAGAAATCCCCAGCTCGGAAAGTTCTAAAAGTTCTTAATTCGACCACATTTTTCGATTCATGGAAACAATGATCCTCGTCTAGATTCGTGAGTTGCCCCTCACAACAACTAAAGGCCCCGACACTTTGCAGTATTTCGACGTTATATTGACATTTTGAAGATAAAAGATGTCGAATACATATAAATAAAAAGGAATAATTATACTTTAGTAAATACCCGCCAACTCTTTTAATTTTTTTTTTTTTGGACCTTCAACTCTTTAAATTTGAATATTTGTAAACACCATTAATGTAAATAAACATAAATTTTAGAATTTTATTCATACATTTTTATTTAAATTTAAAAATGAGTGCTTCAATTTTGAAAACTTTTTCACTAAAAAAAAGTTTTCTAACTTATTCTTGAGACATTATGGAAGTGGTTCTAACTTAATCTATCATGAGCATATCACGTTGACATATAATTTTTATTTTATAAATCAATATAATTGTTAGAATAAAATTCGTATAATTTGAATAGTATTTAACATAAAATAAATTTTATAAGAGCAAATTTAATAATAACATGAATACACGATCACATAAAAAGTTTTTTTCTTGAATTATGATTTGCTAGTAGAATTTCAAACATTAATATAAATATTCAATAGGGTTAAGGTGCAAAAATAGACATATACTTTTTTCAGAGGAGCGCCCAGTAGCAAATACTTTTTTTAGGTGCAAAAGTAACTATATGGTTACGAAATAGGGGCAAAAGTCACAGTAACCGTTAGAGGGAAGGACGTTGACCGTTAAGTTGGAACGTTTGACTAAAATTGATGACGTGTATGCTGACTAGGAGTGTGTAGATGGCTGGTTAATTGATGACTTGTAAAAAAATAATTTATTTATATGGAGAAATATAATTTCTTTATCTTTTATTTATCCAAAAAAATTTAATCCCCAAAATTTGTTTGCCCTTAACATTTTCGCCCTAACGTTCATCCTGATGCAAGCCACAGATTTCTTCAGCAACAATGACCAAAATTACATAACACATTCATTTCAATCCACCATATGAACAAAATTACATACCACATATGAACAAGCCAGAGCAACTGTAATACCCGCATATTTATTTATCTGAAATATTATATTTTGATAAATAAATGGGTTATTTCTTATAAGTGAAATCATGATCGTAAGACTTGTGGAAATATAGTCTATTATTCTAAGTTAAATTCTGTAGGAAATCATGGAATTTAAGGGCCAAAGTGCCAAAATGCCCCTGGAAAGGGAGAATAACTTAGAAAAATTATGAAAAATCCTAAAAGGCAGTAAAATGACTAAGTGAATTAGGAGAGTATATTATCTCTAATTTTTGTAATTTTATAAATTATGAAATTGGAGAAATTGTTGGAAAATACTCAAAAAAGAAGTGAAATGACCATAATACCCTTGTAATTTCTAAAAAAATGCAAGAGGCATGAAAATACCAATGTTAATACAAGAGTGTGAAGGTAATGAGATATTTTGAGTAAGAAAATTATCAACTTGTGATAATTAATTAATTAAGTAATATTGGGCTAATTACTTAAGCATAAGTAAGGAAATTCATGAATAATTATATGAAACCCTAAAATTAGTGGTTATTGGTTTAAAATTAGTAAAAACATGTTTACTAATTAATTGGAAATTTTGGAGAAAAATAGTTGAGTTTAGGTATTTTTAAGCCTAAATACAAGAATGGACCAATTAGGTAATTTTGTGGAATTTTTGGGAAAAAGTAAATAAATAAATGATTAAATAATTAATTAAATAAAAAATATATATTTATTAAAAAATAAAAGAGGGCTGTCGAAATTTTGGGCCAAAGAAAAGAAAAAAAATGAAAAATCAAAATAGAAGATCAAGTTGTGCAAGTTGCATATTATTTTAATATATAATTAATTAAAGTAAAATTTGATGAATAGTAAATTAAAAATTAGGAAACGGATCCTATCTAGACATCTAGGAATAGGAATTCCAAGGTCAAGGTAAAATATTGATCAGGGCATAAAGTGAACAATTTTAAAATTCCCACCTTGTCCCTTCATTTTCCTATAAATAGGACCTCAAGCCTTGGAATTTCTTCACACCATTCTCACTTGAGAATTTCGAAATCCTAGAGGGAGAACGAAGAGAGAGAAGCTGCTGGGAAATTCAGAAGTCTTCAACGGGTAAGTCTTTAGTCTTTAGTCTTTAGTTCGGTAGTTAGTAGAATTGTTAGTTAGATTTAGGAAGTAGGTGATGAGATTCCTATCCTTGTTTTGATCCTTGTTTGCGTTGAAAAATATGCAGAGGTGTAAACATAGTAGGGATCGAGTCGCCGAAAAGTTGAAGCTTTCGCAGTTTTTCAAAAGTAAGGGTAGATTTTGTTAGAATAGCCTTTAAATTTTGAAGTATGATTGGATATCATATGGGAGGGCTATTTTAGTCATTATTTTCGAAAATCATAATTGCGTCTAAGTTCTGGCGAAATTTCGGGAAGAAAATTTGCTAGAGTAACGAAGTGCTGGCGAAATTCCGCCGATTAGGGGTAGAAGGGCAAAATGGTAATTTTTACCTAAAATGCCAGTTATTGTGCCAAATCACTAATGGGAGTGATATTACTCTTATAGGACGTCAGAAATCCTAGTTTGCTGCCGTTACGCTGTCCGACGAGCCGCTGTTGGACGTTTCGCCGTTTTTCGTAAAACGTGCCATTTCCGTCAAAAGTACCGAAGTACCATCAAACGAATGTACGTCCGCGTACTGTAACACTAACTCTGATGTTTATGGTATGCATATATGTTGTGGTATGTTTATGTACTGTTGATATGTGATAACTGAGGTAAGTACGTCCGCGTCTTCGTAACACTAATCGATGTTTATTGTATGCGTGTATGTGCTATGTGTATGGTATGCTTATGTGAGGTATTTGTTAGCTCGTGATATGTTTTTATACTGTTGCTATGCTTGCTGGGTATTGGGATACGATTGCTAAGTGTGAAATGCTAGGTGTGAAACGATTTGTAATGCATATATTGTGTATGTAAATATGAGGTTAACCGTTACCTGAGATCCGGTGCGGATCTCAGCTCTTAACATAGCGTCAGGTTCGGGAGGACCAAGGACCGAGGATGGAGGCAAGCAGCCTGCGTAGAAGACCTGACTGAAGACTTCATTTCGTTGTTCCGACAGGAGTCTTCCTTTGATGTTGTCTTTTATTTTTGAAATACTCGGTTATTGAGCCGTAGTTGTAATCAGCCAAATACACTACGTTGGCTTTTTGAATCTATATATCGCTTACTCTTCCGCTCAAATGCTCATTTTGAAATGATTTTTTTTAAAAAAATTATACTGCTTTTGAAAAGTTGGGGTGTTACATTTTGGTATCAGAGCAGTAGTCCTGGCACGAATTTAACTATGTTATTACGGACAGTTTGGTGCCGAAGGCAAGGCTAGTCTACGTGGGTATGCCATTGAGTCACCGTATAAGTCGGTGAGGCCCCCATGGTAGACACTTACCTGGCCATTCTGTTCGGATAACGGAGTTATGTTCAAAAGCCTTTTAAACTTGGAGCATAATTTGAAAATGAGTACTGATATAGCCTTGAGTCAGTATACCACCCTATTACGGTATACCAGATTGAGCTGGTGTACCATTCGAATTGGTGTACCACTTTCGGTGGGTGCATCACTCTAACCCAGGGTTTATGATGAATCTGGGTCACGCCGGATGAAACTCCGAGAATAGTAAAGATACGTACATGCAGTATTTGACTCATGTAGAGAAACTTCCGATATGTACTTCTGTACCCGTTTCTGAGTCGAACGAATCAACGAGAATCTAGACATGGGAAATATTGTAAGTGTCCGTTCGTTTGTAGCGTAAAACTAGGTGCGATAAAGTCTTGGTGCCATACAAATACTAAGTGTGATAGAGTCTATGTGCGGTATAGATGCTAAGTGTGATAAAATCCGTGATATACTAATTAAACGTTTTCCCTAATAGAGGAAAGAACGCGACATGGCAAATCTAAGAGGAGCTGGAGCTCCCAGAGGTCGAGGTAGAGGCCGTGGTGGAGGACGAGGTAGACAACCTAGGGTAAATACGGAACCAAACCAACCGGAGCAGAATGAGATGCAGGAGATGAGGAGAACCTTGCAAGAGCAGCAGGCTCTCATCAATGCACTGTTGGAAAGGCAGAATAGACAAGACGACCGAGAAGCTGAGAGACAACTAGAAAGACAACAGAATGAGGAAGAGCATAATGATGAAGAAGAAGATGAGCAAAGAGATGAGCACGATGAGGAAACTGAGGAGTCCGACAGATCCCGATCACCTCCACGAAGAGGGAGAGGCGTGCAGACCACACAATACTGGGTCGCTCAGTTTTGCAAGCTCAAACCACCAACTTTCCATGGTAAGAACGAGTTGGCAGAAGACTGGATGATGAGCCTCGACAAAATCTTTGAAGTGATGGAATGCCCGGGGGACCGGAAAGCTCAACTGGCGATTTACAAACTCGACGGTGACGCACACAGATGGTGGAAGAGTGTTTCCACAACTTTACAGAGCCCTGTTACTTGGGAGATGTTCTTAGAACAATTCAACGAACAATACTTTCCTCCCTCACTACAGGTGATTAAGGAGGAAGAATTTCTGTTGATCCAGCAAGGAAATGAAGAAACATTCGACGACTACTTCGCCCGTTTCACCAACCTGTCTCGTTATTCAACATATCTGAAAAGCAACGTAAATGAGAGCTGGAAGGAGAACCGACTAGTGACCGGGCTGAAGTATGACATAAGGGCGAGGCTAGTATCTCAGCAATTTCCCAAAATGGCCCAAGCTGTGGAATCTTGCCGGATGACTGAGCGCAACCTGAAGGAGTTACGTATCTCACGGAATCACAACGGTAACCGTGCCGATCGTAGCGAAAGTAACCGTGGAAACTCTTCCCGAAAGAGAGAGGCACCCTGGAGTGACGACCAGAGAGAAAGCAAGAGGCCATTCCAAACTGAGCAGCGAAACAACCCAAGGATGCCGGAGACCCGACCATGTCCAAGATGCGGAAATTTCCATCCTGGTGTGGACTGTGATAGGAGGCGGATTTGCTACAGATGTCGGAAGCCGGGACACTTTATCGCAGACTGTCCTGAGAAACCTGCGGGGTTCAGGCCACAGAACTCAGGCCGAATGTACGTACTGGCCGATACAATGGACAGAGAACTTCCAGAGAGGGTTCAAGGTACCATCTCTCTTAAAAGAAAACTTTTCTAGGTGTTATATGAACTATGTGTTAGCTATTCGATTGACTCATACGATATGAGAACCACCTCCGTGACGTATTCCATGTTTCTTAGATATTACGATTCGACCGTGATCATGTCATTGAGTAGGAGGTATCTTATGTTGCCATGGTGTGTGGGCGCCATGGAAACGTTTGAAGTATCTTGTGTTGCCATAGTGTATTTCCATGGAGACATTTTGATATTTGTGGTGTTGACCGCGGTGTGTGGGAACCACGGAAACACTATATATCATAGTACGATATGACAAGATCTTCGGTGGTCAAACCAATACGAATTTTCGATCACCGGGAGGAGCAAGCGAGCAGACGAAGTAAAAATACGACACGTGTAGTTCGTAGACCAAGTAAGACGTAGTTTAAGTTAGTACCAAGTTTAGTTGGTTGAGTACAAATTTCGAGGACGAAATTTTGTTTAAGGGGGGAAGAAATGTAATACCCGCATATTTATTTATCTGAAATATTATATTTTGATAAATAAATGGGTTATTTCTCATAAGTGAAATCATGATCGTAAGACTTGTGGAAATATAGTCTATTATTCTAAGTTAAATTCAGTAGGAAATCGGGAATTTAAGGGCCAAAGTGCCAAAATGCCCCTGAAAGGGAGAATAACTTAGAAAAATTATGAAAAATCCTAAAAGGCAGTAAAATGACCAAGTGAATTAGGAGAGTATATTATCTCTAATTTTTGTAATTTTATAAATTATGAAATTGGAGAAATTGTTGGAAAATACTCAAAAAAAGAAGTGAAATGACCATAATACCCTTGTAATTTCTAAAAAATGCAAGAGGCATGAAAATACCAATGTTAATACAAGAGTGTGAAGGTAATGAGATATTTTGAGTAAGAAAATTATCAACTTGTGATAATTAATTAATTAAGTAATATTGGGCTAATTACTTAAGCATAAGTAAGGGAAATTCATGAATAATTATATGAAACCCTAAAATTAGTGGTTATTGGTTTAAAATTAGTAAAAACATGTTTACTAATTAATTGGAAATTTTGGAGAAAAATAGTTGAGTTTAGGTATTTTTAAGCCTAAATACAAGAATGGACCAATTAGGTAATTTTGTGGAATTTTTGGGAAAAAGTAAATAAATAAATGATTAAATAATTAATTAAATAAAAATATATATTTATTAAAAAATAAAAGAGGGCTGTCGAAATTTTGGGCCAAAGAAAAGAAAAAAATGAAAAATGAAATAGAAGATCAAGTTGTGCAAGTTGCATGGACAGTTGGAACCCTGTCTAAAGTCAAAATTCAAGTTTAAATAGATATTATTAATGAGGAAGAGAAGGTCTTCAAAGTTATAAATCCAGAATTTTGAGATTTTCCGAGATTACGCGAAACGGGGACTGATCGGGGAAAATCTGGTAGACCGGGCATAAAGTGAACAATTTTAAAATTCCCACCTTGTCCCTTCATTTTCCTATAAATAGGACCTCAAGCCTTGGCATTTCTTCACACCATTCTCACTTGAGAATTTCGAAATCCTAGAGGGAGAAAGAGAGAGAGAAGCTCTGGGAAATTCTCGCGAAGTCTTCAACGGGTAAGTCTTTAGTCTTTAGTCTTTAGTTCGGTAGTTAGTAGAATTGTTAGTTAGATTTAGGAAGTAGGTGACGAGATTCCTATCCTTGTTTTGATCCTTGTTTGCGTTGAAAAATATGCGAGAGGTGTAAACATAGTAGGGATCGAGTCGCCGAAAAGTTGAAGCTTTCGCAGCTTTTCAAAAGTAAGGGTAGATTTTGTTAGAATAGCCTTTAAATTTTCAAGTATGATTGGATATCATATGGGAGGGCTATTTTAGTCATTATTTTCGAAAATCATAATTGCGTCGAAGTTCTGGCGAAATTTGTAACACTAATCTGATGTTTATTGTATGCGTGTATGTGCTATGTGTATGGTATGCTTATGTGAGGTATTTGTTAGCTCTGTGATATGTTTTTATACTGTTGCTATGCTTGCTGGGTATTGGGATACGATTGCTAAGTGTGAAATGCTAGGTGTGAAACGATTGCTAGGTGTGAAATGAGCGCTAGGTGTGACACGATAGCTAGGTGTGACACATGTACCGGGGTTATGTGTTATTGGGATATGCTTGTTTCTTTGTGTGATTATCTCGTAATGCATATATTGTGTATGTAAATATGAGGTTAACCGTTACTCGAGATCCGGTGTGGATCTCACTCTTAACATAGCGTCGAGTTCGGGAGGACCAAGGACCGAGGATGGAGGCAAGCGGCCGTGTAGAAGACCGATCGAAGACTTCACTTCGTTGTTCCGGCAGGAGTCTTCCTTTTGATGTTGTCTTTTATTTCTGAAAACTCTCGGTTATTGAGCCGCCTTTGTAATCAGCCAGATACACTACTGTTGGCTTTTTGAATCTATATATCAGTTAGAGTAAATACCCTTTTTGGTCCCTGGAAAACACACGGATGCCCTTTTTGGTCCCTGAGTAAAGGAAATGTCATTTTGGTCCTTTTTAGGGACTAAAAATGACCTTTTTGGGAATTTATGAGGGATTAAAATGTCCAAAAAAATGTCCAAAAGGACTAAAATGGACCTAATTTTTCCATTTTAGGGACCAAAAAATGACTTCTTCTTTTTTCAAGGACCAAAAAGGGCATCTGTGTGTTTTCCAGGGACCAAAAAGGGTATTTACTCTATCAGTTACTCTTCCGCTCAAATGCTCTACTCTGATGATTTTAAAAAAAAAATTATACTGATTTTGAAAAGTTGGGGTGTTACAGCAACCCAGAAACCACATATGAACAAGAAGGTGAGTAGAAACTAGTATCTGAAAAAAAAAAAAAAAAACCACGAGACTTCTATGGAGAAGAAGAAGGCTTTGATTCTGTGGAGTCATCGTCCACGAGCCGAGACTTCTATGGAGAAGAAGAAGCCTTTGAGATTTCAATTTGGGATTGATGGCACGTGAACCCTAGGAAAGCCGACCCAAATGACATAAAGGGTAGCAGCGATAATGATGGGTACCTGTCTGCAGATCCCTGAACTTCTTCTGCCGCCGTAAAGAAAGGATCTTTTTCCCATCGATCGAAACTCGACGCCATTAGAAAACAAGGGGCTGGTTCAAAAATTTCTCATCGGATGAACTGATTTCCGTCACAAGTGTAGATCGAGGATTTTTCCTTTCTTTGTGCGGCATACACAAGAACGATACATAAGCCATTGATCATAACAAACAGAACCAAACGAGAACAATATCAAACAGCTAGAGATCAATTCGGAGAGAATGAAATTCAGAAGTGAAAGAGAAAAATCAAGACCAACCATCATTCAAGAGGAGTAGGCAGAGAGGAAGCTCACGCTTAAAAACGTCGATCTTCATCATTTCCTCTTCCAGTCTCTTGAGAATCTCATCGAACCTCGACAACTTGTCGGCGGTGTTTCCGATCGCGGAAACCTCGTGGAGAAAATCACTGATCGTCTTGGGAACGAAAGTGGGCCTCAAATCCAAGCTCGATTACGGAGGATCCGAACCCATTTTCAGATCCTTCAAACCCCTCAAATTCAGATCTCCTCACGGTAAGCTTAGCAGCTGGGGTTGGAGAAAGAAGATGAAAGTCAATGGAGAAAGAAGATGAGAAGTCGATGCTTGCATTTTGGGGAAGATTAATCTAATTACATTTTTTAGAAAAAAAAACCTATCTACTGTTATTTTGATTTTAAAAAAAAAATACAATGCACCAATATAAAATAAATTATATTTTGGGCAGATAAATAAATTTTATTTTTTCAGATAAATAAATTATATCTTTCCTAGTCATCAATTACTCAGCCATTTAAGTTCCACTTGTCTCTGACACAGTCCTAGTCAGCATACACATCATCAATTTTAGTCAAACGTTCCAACTTAACGGTCAACGTCATTCCCTCTAACGGTTACTGTGACTTTTGCCCCTATTTCGTAACCACATAGTTACTTTTGCACCTAAAAAAAGTATTTGCTACTGGGCACTCCTCTGAAAAAAGTACATGTCTATTTTTGCATCTTAACCCTATTCAATATTATTTGAGACCTTTTAAAGTTTTATGAGAATTCGAGAAATTTTAGTAGGCATGGTCATTTGAATTAGGAGTAAAGAATTATTCTGGTCCTAAATATAGAACATAGTTTGAAGTACAAATTACATTATAAACTATGTCAAATATTTAGGGCCGGTATTTTTATTTTTATTTTTTTGCCAAAGTAAATAATTAATTTTACACTTTACAACTAAAATTGTGTCAAAGTAACCAACAGGTGGTTGGTTCAGCAGAATGTGGCACTGGATTCCCTTAAGAGGTCTAGGGTTTGAGTTGCGGTAACGCATTTGTAATTCACCTTGTATGGAGCTACCATTGTTGAGAGGGTCGTCCTTACCACTGTAGAATCCAAATCCGGATTAGTCACCAAAGGTCCTAATGAACCGGATGGGATACCAAAACAAAAGCGTCAAAGTAATTTGTCTTGTAGCACCTAAAAGTGATTATTTCAAGCTGATTTAAATATTATATACAAATTTTTGGAGTATGCCATCTCTTTAATTAATTCTTTTTAATGACCGAAAGAAGTCCAAATGCAAATTAATTAATTCTTTTCAACTACGCCTGTTGTTTGGGTAATAAAACAAAAAAAGTACTTTTATCCGTTAAAAACTTAAAACTATGGTTTGCTGAAAAGGACCTAAACACATGAAATAAAAAAGGGAAAATTAAAATAAAAGACCTAGATAAAATAATATTTAATTAAAAGGACTATAAAAACTATAATTATTAAGAAGGACCAAATAAACTTAAAAGTACTAAATTACCCTTCAAATTTTTAGTTGCTTCCCGAATGCAAAAAACCAAGAACAAATGGTCTTCTTCCCTCCTTCCGTGAATATCAATGCGAAGCCATTTGGGAATCCAATATTGGAAGTTAAAAACGGTGATATTTGGTAAAAGTGTATGCATAGAAGCAAGATCTGGATGATCGAAGGAGAGAGGAGATACGTGAAGCAGCACTAACAAAGTATGACATTCTACAAGGGTAGACATTTTGCTCTATGGGTGTTTTGATGTGTTGGTGAGCATATATATTGGATCCAAAAGCCCGTCTTCGTCAAAAGTATGGCATTCTACAAGAGTAGGCATTATGCTCTATGTTATCTTTGCAGAGATTCTATTATGGGCTATCGTTGCGACATTTTGCACCGGTTGGGCGTTTATTGGAAGCTTTGAACTTTATGTTGGCATGATTTCATTTTCACTCAGAATGCTTCTATTGTATATTCAATAGATCCGTTAGTCCCTCATGTATCATACAACATAAATACACTAGATTGTGAGTCCCTCACTAACAAACAACGATATTTGTTAGTGCTGCTTCATGTATTCGGATCCCACTTCTATACATACACTTTTGCCAAATATCGCCGTTTTTAACTTCCAATACTGGATTCCTAAATGGCCTCACCTTGATATTCACAAGAGGAGGGAAGAAGGCGTTTCATTCTTTGTTTTCTGCGTTCGTGAGTAACTGAGAGTTTGAAGGGTAATTTAGTACTTTTAAACTTATTTGGTTCTCCTTAATAATTACAATTTTTATGGTCATTCTAATTAAATATTGTTTTATCTAGGTCCTTTATTTTAATCTTCCCAATAAAAAAATAGCAGAAGCACTTTTTGGTCTAAAATCATAATTTTGAAAAAGTAAAATGTTTCCTTTTTCTTTTTCTATTTCTTCCCGTTTCTCTCAAACTCTTAAGACTTTTTGTGTTTTACTTTGATCCTAAATATATGACACAATTTATAGTATAAATCATACTATAAATTATGTCTTATATTTAGAATTAGAGGTGGTACCATTTTTTTCGGTCTTTCCATTTCTCTCAAACTCTAAAACCAATGAACTGTTATTTTTTCCATATTAATCCATACATAAATGATATGGATACAAATTTGCATTAGCACTTATTTGTGAAGCATAGAAAAATGCTTTTTAAGCATTTTTCTATAAGCCAAGAGAAAACTCTTCTTACACACTCATCTTAAATACCACAAGATTACTTCTAAAAAATTAAAACAAATAAACACTTTTACTGTAGTTCTAAAATGTTAAAACAAACAAACACAGATATTAGTTGAATCAAGCTGCTTTGATTCAATCAATATACTATCTATTATATTTACAATCGATATAGTATAAACATGCCTATAAAAAATAATATTACCTAAATTAAATAATAATCTTGATAGAGTAATATTCAGATATTAATCATTTAAGTAGAACACATAACATTGTATAACATCTTTTATTAGTTAACACATTATCCATTACAAAGTTTACAGAGTAAAACTTTATATCAAAGTTCTTAGAGGCCCCTTTGGGTTAGATATATGACAAATCGAGATATGCAACACCCATTTAAGAGTGAAAAAACTTCGATTTTTATGAATATAAATTCATATAAATACATGTGTGTGAATATTAAAAATATTGTATTATTTAAGAGTTTAATGTTTCTGCTTTTACCGCAGAAATATTTTTTCTGCCACACTCAAAAACTTCGATTTTTATGAATATAAATTCATATAAATACATGTGTGTGAATATTAAAAATATTGTATTATTTAAGAGTTTAATGTTTCTTCTTTTACCGCAGAAATATTTTTTCTGCCACACTCACATAAAAGTGAGTGGGCCCCACTAATATTTTTTCTCTCTTCTCTTTACAATGGGACCCACTCACTTTTAAGTGAGTGTGATGGAAAAAAAAATTATACAGTAAAAGTAGGGATACCTCGGTGAAACCACTTCCATATGAACAACAATTGTTTAAAAGAAAGAGAATTATGTTAATAATACAGGCAGCAAGTTTATTAAGAATCTTGTTTACGGGTATAAAATCCTTCACATAATATCAAAATTATAATGAAGGACTTGATAAATACTCCCTCCGGTTCTAATTATAGGAACAAATTTTAGAGTTGGTTTTGGTCCTAATTATAAGAGCAAGTTTTAACTTTTGTCATTTTTTTCCCGCGAGAGTATTCAATGATGCTGGATTGCGAGCTCGAAGAAATCGAAGATGGAGTGTTAGGCTCAAAGAAATTGAAGATGGAGTGAATCGAAGATGGAGTGTGAGGCAGAAATTGCAATCGCAAGAGTAGTACTCCACTGTGCACGGCTAACAGTTGCTCTAATCTCTTTTTTAATTTTCAGAGGGGTATTTTTAGAAAATACACATAATTAACTAATTTAACTTCATTCCTTAATCTCCTCAAATTCTGGTAATTTGCTCCTATAATTAGGACTAGAGGTAGTAATATTTAACCTATCGGCGTAATAAGACAGATTTCTTTCTTTTCACCGTGTCTTAACTGTAGCCTATAGTCTTGAACAATTCGCATTTTTTTCATCCTTGTCTATGTTAATGAGTTTTTCTCATAATATCTTTATTTATTGAGACGTCTTTCTCTGCAGATTAAATTCTAATCACTAAATGATATAAATATTTTTAAATGTTACAATATATATATATAATCACAAACAATTTCTAAACTATTTTTTTCCTATCAATTTAAAATAACCTTATATTTATTATTTAGAATCAGATAGTGTACTTGCCATACGTCAGTTTTTGTGTATTTGCCATTCCATTGTTAGCTTCAATTTTTATTATTGATAATTGCTATCTGTTTGACGAGAAAATATAATGCAATATACATATTGAGTCTAAATTCAATTTGAACATTGTCAATTTAAAATTTTGCATTTTTTAATTTTTTAAAATTAAAACCTCACTTCAACCAAAAAAAAAAACAGAAGTTAAGAAAATGTTTATTTTACATTTGGTTCTTCTCTAAATTAAAATAAAAAATAAAAAATAAAAATTCAATAACCAAAAACATAAAATCTAAATCGTTCAATTTTGAGATGATCATAACATGTAGATCACCAGAACCAAAAATTGACAGAACTCAGCCCATTTGCTAAGCAGCCATAGACGTGGAGGTAGAAGTAAACAGTTGACGTAGGGATGCCATATTTGGAGATCTGGTGGCACATAACCACTGCCTTGGGGTCTCATAATCATCATCATTACTCACAGTTGGAACGTGCCAACTACCATTTGCTGATTCCTGCAGTTAATTATAGTAAGTGTCAATATTCCCTTCCATGAAAAGCTTTTACTCCCTCTGTTTCATGTTATAAGGCATTTTGCAGAAAATTTCATGTGTCAATATGTGAGGAATTTTACATGATTTTCACGGAAGTTAATATCTTTTTACCTAAAATGTCCTAGGAGTATGACAAAATTACTTGCATACGGAAAGTAATCAATAGAAACAAATAACTAATGATAAATATTAAAGGATGCTAGAATTGTGGGGGGAATATGGGATATTAACTAACTATTTCTCTAGGTGGGAATGCATTAGATAAAATTGTCTTGTAATTTGAAATGGAGGGAGTATCTACAAAGTATGGAAAAAAAACTCCATTTATCTGTTTAAAAATTTTCTGATGGGGTAAGGGTAGAATCGGCTAATGCTTCTTAATGGATTCCAAATTGCAGACAAAAGAGTTATGATGAGTCCTTAACGGCCAACATAAAACTAGTTTAACCTCTATGAGAAATATAAACTAACCCTCAACAACTATTCATCAAAAGCAGAATTTTTTTATATATTAAAAAAATCAAACTTGTTGAGAATTGTACATGAATGATTTTTGAGGCCAACCCACCATTTTATTTTATGTTTATTCCAACCCAATTGATATCAGACGATGAAAAATGGATGATCACTAGATAAGAGGCTCACCGCCACATATTCCATATGGTCTCTTTCTATCTTCACCAGGCCATTGGTGAAAACAAGAGTCTTATAATCAATCAATTGAACTAGAGAAAAGTGGTACCTGAATAACTGTTGAATATGGTGGAGGCATGATGAGACTATTTGAGGTTGACAGTCTAACCTGCAAGTCACCAAGGCATCCCAATCCTCTTACACTTCGAGTCAAAAGTACAAATAACCTCTTGGTCATTAACAAAAGAGAGGTGATGTACAGGTCATATACTATTGCAACAGACTTAAGCTCTTCAGAACTCCAATTGTGTGGTTATAATATTAGAGATGACTAACTCTTGCGGGAAAAGAACCATATATTAATTACATTAGGACGGTTCATCAACTCAAAGTAGGTCAGGCTCCAGGCCTCCTAAGTTTTCCATCTAGGATTGCTAAAATGACTATAGTTGAGTAAAGATGAAGATGATTACATCTTTTTCATTGCAAAGCGGCTATGAGCAGCCTAAAGTAGAGAAGACCCACAGAACTCATACCAGCCTTATTATGAATGCATTTTATAGAATTATATATCATATTCCCTGAACCATTGCGTACCTGATGTTTTTCCTTCCATCTTGGAAAGAAACTAGAACCTAATAGTTGGAACAAGTGGTCTCTCATCTCATCATTTGTCACCAACAAGCTTTTACAGCTAACAGCTGCATATAGCCAATACCTATGATTTAAAAAATAAATAAAAAAGACCTTTGGATGAGGAAAATGAATTTGTTCCAGACCGTACTTGTACACATCAAAGGTACAATAGATTCTGGAATGAATAGCGAAATTAGACAAGTAAGTGTAAATTAAATACTGAACGAGAATTCCATTACCAGTCATCATTGGAACCATGAGGTGTAGCATAAAGAGCACCATTTTTCTTCCAATGTTCTAGCAGTCTCGTGTTATTTGGCTTCTGAGCAGGACCACCATTAACTCGACTTATATTCAAGATTACAAGTGGCAATCTTTTTGAAGGACTCAATTGTTGCAATTGCTGCACAACAGAATTAAGCTACAGCCAAGAGAAAAGTTGTCATCAACTAGATGTTCTAGTAAGGTGCTAATAAAGTTGGCAACTTGTCACCCACCTGTAAAAAGCTGAAATGTTGTGTGTTAGTAAGGCTTACATTGGCACCATCTACAACTGCTTCGAAAGGACCATGTTGCTGAAGCCACTTCTGTAAAAGTTAACTTTCTATATCAACCACTATATCATGACTAGCTATTTTATATCCAACAAAACTCAAGAAATAAAGTGTAAAATCATCATCAACACGATAGCAAGGCTAATACTGTCAAGTAACAAGACTAGACCAATAAACTTAGCATTCTAAATATTGATCTGTTTGGAAGTCAAAACTATCAGATAACCCTTTCTGTTTTAGGCATATTCTTATACCTGATTCTAGCCACTTTGGTTACATAGTATGTACTAGTTTACTGATTGGCCTTTCTTGAAGAACTTGGTGTAGGTATATATCTCACTTCTAATCGATGTTTACAATAATTCTTTCTCTGCATGTCTAATGCATTAGTGCTACTCATGATTCTAGAAAATGATTCAGTAAAGAACAAACTGATACATAGCAGTATATGAATATATTCAACTCGATGCTGGAAAAAAAATCTTCTGTAAATCCCAGACAACTCAATAATGTGTCATACCTGAAAATAGTTAAAGTTTGCCTTAGCTTCTCTTTGGCAGGCCAATCTAATTAATGAGGTAGCAAAATTTTCAGTCTCTTTTGGATCAATATCAATGCTCACAAGCTTTTCACCGCAAGAGAGACACATACCAGTGTCATTTACATGAGTCTTCACCACCTTCCATTGCCCACTTCCAAGCCATCCTTGCCCATGCCATCCCCCGCCTCCCTGAACAATCCCTTTTCTTACCATGCTAACATCCCAAGATTTTTCTCCAACTTTTGCCGCATCTTCAGAGTTGAACCAAGATTCAATAATTTGAAGAGTTGATTCTGACACCTGCCTCACAGTAGCACGTAAGCGGTGCAACATTTCATAGACCTTGTCTTCCTTTTTTGCATCAACGCTGAGTTTTAGAAGAGCAGAAAGCTCAGGCTCTTCAGCCATAACCCCAGAAGCAATCATGTCAGCATCAACTTCGTAAGCTTTATCTGTATCACCCCTCTTGCAGAATCCAAAAAGGGCAGGTTCGTATGATCTCAACTTGGGTGCAATACCACAACTTTTCATTCGCTTTAACAATTCAAAAGCCATTTCAGGATCATTCCTTGCAACTGCAAGCCTGGCTGCGCTGGTAAATGTAGCTTCATTTGGAGAAACTTCGTCAACTAAAATCTGCTCAAAAATCTCAAAACCCCTTTTAAGGCCTAAATTCGATGTGTTTTCATCACTGTTATTGTCTATTTCGACGGAAGCATGAGAAGAACAGAGGTATAGTAATACGTTATAATGATGTACATCCAATGCAACACCATTACTTCGTGCCTCATCATAAAGCTTAAGTGCCTCAACCATGTCGCCACCCTTTGAGCATTCATTTAACTTACGCTTTAGGACTCCTTCAGGAGATTCTTTCTCAGCTTTCCTCTTAGCTTTTCTCGTAGCTTTTCTCCTAGCTTCCTTTGAAAGCCCACTACTAATTCCTTCAGAGCACTCGGTTAATAATGATGTGGCTGTTTGACTCAAAGTGCTCAAATGAGATGTCTGGTCCACTAAGAAACCATATGAACATTTTTTGTTCATTATGCACTTCATATTTTTAAAAGAACTGTAATTACATAGAAAAGCAGAACCATAGCGAAATTTCCAGCAAGTCAATGGCCTTGGGCATTGGGTGAAGAATGAAAAATGTGGAGTGAGTTTGACCACCAGACAACTACGTAGCATGACTTGTCAGCTTTGAGCATAACAAGTTGACCATATAGCCTCCTTTCTACGCAGATAAAAAGATAAACCGTATATGTAGCTTACCTTAACCACGATTCAGAGAAAAGCCTGATCAACTAAATATGGTAATAGTCCTTACAAATAAATATAAGATAGAACTTCAATTCTTAATGAAAATCTTGCTTGGTGTCAACTTGTCTCTGATAAAGAATTAAAAGAGCATATGCATACAATGCAACCACATTGCATATGACGCTACCAGGGTTTGGAAGAGTTGTGTGGCTGTCACCCCCATGATCCACTCTAAATCAGAATAAGATAAAGAAATCTCATGGAAATGAGATGTGCAGCTTGGTCGGTTCCCTTATAACCACATTCACAAGCAACAAAGAAAAAGACACTGCAACAATATAATTAAAAGTTAAGATTCCACCATCTTTCAGCCAAATTAAAAACTCTACGGGGCAACATTTCAATTTATGATTAGAAGGCATCTCAGATCATCGAAAAATTGCATCCTAATCCTAGATAAAAATAAAAATCAATTGCAGATTTACACCTATACCGTTCAATCAATACACATTCAAGCCTTCAGCTTATGTTTGGATCAGCATTTTGAGCAACCCAAAACACAGTTAACCCATCTAAAAACCAAACAAGACATTCAGAAACAACAAGTGCAACAAAGGAAACTTGCCACGACAAAGGGAGAGAGAAGAATCAGAAGATGCTAAACATCGACGCTCACGTCTCAACATTAAACCTCACTCAACAGAGCCACCGCCAATGGAGTAACAGAGGATAGGAGTAGACGTTCACGGACTCGGGGAGATGGAGATGTGTGAGAGAGAAGTGGAGGAAGAATCTGAGACAAAGTTAAATCCTGTTCGTTTTGCGAGGGAAGAAAATTGGATAATGTTATAGAATGACGCCGCTGAAATGCTTGAGACCAAAACCGAGAAACCAGGCAAAGAACGGCCCATAGGGCCTGTTTGGATGAGCTTTTAAAAAAATGACTTTTTTTTATTGCTTTTTAAAAAAGTGCTTCAATTAGAAATTAAGCTATTTTACGTTTGGATACACAATTTAAAAAGCACTTTTAAATAAAAAAGTTGTTTGGATGTTAAAAAAGTTATTAACTAGATTGGTCCACCCCTCTTTATTAAAATGGGTATGAGGCCTATTACCAGCTTCAACCTCCTCAACACAAACTTTCAAGAAAATTTCAGCATTTGAATCATTCCATTTTGCCTTCGCAGGACTTTCACTAACATTCTGAGACTGAACAATTGTTTCTTGTGTAGATGTTATACAAGCTACTTTCGGTGCCATTCTAAACTCAAATTAAGGAATAGTTAAAACTAGCATAAAGATGCATACACGTGTTGCTTCAACCAAGACAGCCAGCAACATGTAGTGATTCCAAAAAATTGCAGCATGAAAAATAGCTTGAAGTGTATGTTGAAACAAGGCAGATCTGATGCAGGTGTGTTCTATATGCTTATGCGTCTTTTGTTGGCTCTGTATGTTTAGGACTTTTCATTTTGATGTAGTATTTGTGGTTAGAGCTTGGTTGTCATCGCAGGGGATATTTTAGTGTGTCTGTTTTGGTAAATGTGTTTCCAGTACTCCAATCATTGTAGGAACATAACTTACCTGCATCTATAATCACACTTATGGACAATCACTTGACTCTATCAGGAAACGTAATTTTTCACAAGGAGATCATTGCCCAAGCTTTAAAAGATTACTATGAGAAGGATTTATCTCTTCCGTTGGAAGACATACAGAGGAACTACACAGATGTGAGACACAACCTGTCAAAGCTTTTTAACACATATATACTAGTTTCTTAATTTGGGCTTATACCTGAACAACATTAACCAACAACCACTTTAAAATTCACTTGTATGATGAATTATTATTGTGAACAGGGTATTTGGTCCGATGATGTTCCATCTTGGAGTCACTGCAATGATCTCTCCAAATGTGTAAATATGTGAGAACTTCCTTAATCACACTGTCTCTCCCAGATACAGAGATATTAAAACTCCTCATCACATTAATTATATATTTATATGAAGTGTGAGCTTTGTGTTTGAATGGACAGGTGGGCAAAAGAGAGCATACAAATAGCTTGCAAATGGGGTTACGAAGGGGTTAAATCTGGTATGACTCTATCAGGTAAGACAGTTATGCAACAATCTTAAGTTTACACACAACCTTTAATTTATTACATTCACATCAGAAATTCATCACCCAAAACGAGACATGAAACCCCGCAGCAAAGAAAATACAGAAACCAGTGCAATATTGCAGTCCATTTGTTGAATTCGAAGACAAACATAAACATTAGTCTCTGCAGTAATATTCTAATAAACCAGGAAGGTAATTCCTAATCCAACTAACAGGGCAATCAAAGATTCAGGAACCTAATCAAAGCATTAAAACCAGAAATTTTTCAGTGATGATGCATCTCAAAACCACAAATGTTGATACCCTTAGCTGTGTATTAACACGAAGTCACATTCATCGATCACAAATAATCAGATTTGAGCATATCCAATAACATCAAAACAGATTTTTCCGAATGGTTTGATACCCTGTAAGTAAAAGCTGAAGTCTGAAGAGTGAAGAGGGGAGAAGGAGGTTTACCTGTAAGAGAGGAGAAGGAGACGCGCGAACGGCCGACAGCCGCGGACACGTGATGGCGAGGGAGAGGATGGCGCGAACACGCGATGGCGAAGGGGAGGGAGTATACGACGCAAACGATTTTTCTTTTCAAGGTTATCTGTGGTCATTGTCCAAAAAATTCAAAATAACCGGTCAATTTTCTTCATCTCTCTCATATACGCATGAGCTTTTTTTTTAAGCTTCAAATTGAAGAGGTTGCTACGGTGGTCATATTTCTATGTCACTAATGAGCAAGTTAACACAAACACAAAATTTCAGAAATTTTCTCACAACCAGAGCTATATACCAGAAATATACCAGAGCTATATACCATAAGATAGCATACACTTCAGCACTACATCCAGACATTATTAAGATGGCCAAGACCTTAGCCCAATAATGAAAAAGAAAGAAAACGAGATAAACAAATATGCAGCAGCTAGCGTACATCAGTATAATGTTGTCACCTATTTTAATTTTTCCATGTCAGCACTTAACCCCCGTAAACAACACTCAAACATCGTTAAGGAAACAGTCATTGATTTTTCTAGTGAAAGGCTGAGAAACATAAATTAGGGTTATTGTGAAGAGGAGAAGGGGATGCAGATAGCAGGTACGACGGCTTGAGTCTGGAAAAATATGTAAATGAATTGGGCTATAAAATAAAACCAAAAAAAGGCGCAAAGTTTGATGCTTTTGCAAGAATCTGAATTGTTATAATTTCTTTTTACCTGAATTATTATAAGAAAGTTTGATGCTTTTCCTTGCCTTATTGTTATAACGGTTCTTCTTTTTAATTTCAAAAACTCAATTAAAAATAAATATATGTTGTTGCACAGCAATTAATTAAACAAGCATGACCAGTGTTGCTTATAGTTACTCAACAAATTAACGTATCCTCTAACCAAGCATGTCAATAAGGTCATGCTGTTGTCACCGACTTCTGGAACAATTACACCAAGGAGGTTGTGCCCGTTGTTGTTTTTTAAACTATAAAAACTGGATTCATCATAAACCTATGACAGAGTACAATAAAAAATCTGGAAGATCAGAGGAAAAAAAAAACTACCTAGGTTAATTCCTACATCAACAGTGTTCTCTAATAATATGAGACATCATAGCTAATTGGTCAGCAATAATGTTATCTTATCTAGGTACAGAACTAATTAAAATATTAAGCAAAATTCTCACAGATGAAAACCAAGACAGATAAAGAAAAACGCAATGTATGCACAGGAAATAGATAATGAGTAGCAGCAAATAAAAAGAATCTAATGGGGAAGAAAGCATCTTGATGCAAGAACAATGGAGGAAAGGGATTTGAGGGCGAATTTGAAGAGTGATAACTACGCTTACCAGATAGGGAAGTGAGGAAACACGCTATGAAATAGAGCAGAAGATGGGATTTTCAGAAGGAAGCTTCGAAGATAGCCAGAGCTGGATTTTCTTAACCTCCTCTGCCTCGTTAGGTCCACAGCTCCGAAACGAAAAATGGGAGGGAGATCAATTGAAGAGGGGAGGAGAGTAGCAGGCTTTGGGATAAAAGGGGAGAGGAACGACAGGCACGATGCACGATGCGGAAAAAAGAGAAGTTTTGTTTTGTTTTTGCTAAAAAAAAGTTTTGGAGGGGTTCGACATCAGTCCCCATCAAGACAGGCAGACACTGACCGGCCTATGAAAGACTTCTCGGTGACTTACGAGATCCCTTACCAAAGGAGTCCCAGCGACAGCAGAGGGGATCGAACCCACGAACCCACGACCCAAGGGCCTAATCCTGGATCCCTTACCATCTATGCCAACTCACATTGGCGAAAAAAAACAGAGAAGTTGTTGTGATGGGGTTAAAAGCACCTAAGGGCCAGCTTCAAAAAAAAAAGGAGCATCACATTTGAAGCCCATCAATAAATGAGCTATGTCAAACACTTCATTTTGGATTTTTATTCTCGCTGGGCTGTAGATGGACTTATATTAGCTGTAGAAGCTTTCCCAAACACACCCATAATGTGGACGCGTATACTCTTCCAGTAAATGAAACTTTTAGATATATGTGTGGATCTATGTATATATATATGTATGTGTCTACACATAAATATCTATGGACACACACATATATGTATGTGTCTACATATATGTATGTATGTATATATGTGTGTGTCTACATATATGTATGTATGTATATATGTGTGTCTACACACATATATATATTGTGTGTGTGCGCGCGCACACATATATGTATGTGTCTACATATATGTATGTATATGTGTGTGTCTACACACATATTTTGTGTGTTTATATATAGTCACACACACACATATTATATATATGTGTGT
>JAMWYP010000836.1:0-29755 GCA_025563575.1 Acacia pycnantha
TGATGATACGACGACGCCATTTCCGAGCTTCTTTGGTTGGTTTTTCAGAAAAAAAAAATAAAGGAGAGAATTGGAGGGTTTGAGGAAGAAAGAAGAAGACAAAAGGTGAACTGAAGGATTGGCTGTTTTGATATGGTTGGAGAAGGATGGTAGGCTTACATGTATTTCTCGTGAAGTAGTGAGTAGGAGTGAGGAATACAGTTACGTGCTATGATGTCCTATTATATGTGCGAATTGCGACGAGGGGAGGCAGCTTCCAGGAAGTTTCCTAGCTAATACCTGTATTTTTTTTTTTTTTTTGCAAAAAGATTACTCTGTTCGATCCTAATTACTCCCTCCGGTCCTAATTATAAGACAACATTTGAGAGTTGGTTTTGGTCCTAATTATAAGACAACATTCTAATAATTGTCAATTTTATAAAATAACCTTTTTTTATCTAAAGTGTGTTTGATTTTTTGTGAGTATATGTATGTAGACGCGTATACTCTTCCAGTCAATGAAATTTTTAGATATATATATATATGTGTGTATCTATGTATGTATTTATGTGTGTGTCTACACACAAATATCTATAGACACTATAGGCACACACATATATGTGTGTTTACACACATATATAGTAAGACCATTATTTTAATTAGATAGCATGTAGAAAAAAAATAGGTTGGAGAGGCATGTGGTAGGAGCTATTGATTTACTTTCACTTAGGTCATTTTAAATTTATATAAGGACATTTTAGGAAAATGAGTAAAATTAACTAATTTAACTTCTTTCCTTAATCTCCACAAAATCGGTTAAATATGTCTTATAATTAAGACCGGAGGAGTATAAGATATGGTTATATAATTTTAGAGAGATTAAGTATAATAGTTAAATTAGTTAATTATATTTTTTCCCCTCAAAATGTCCTTGTTTAAAATTTAAAATAGCATCTAGTTAGGGTAATTTTGTCGGATCTCTCTTACTTCACACAAACTCTCTAAGCTCTTACACGTCGAGCGTCATCAATCTCCCCAGAACTTGGTCTACTAAAAAAATAAATAACAATAGAATTGAGGTGTATTTGACATTAATGAATTGAAAGCATTACTCCCTTGTGCATTATTAAATTATTATTGTATTTAGTTATTATTGAGAAAGTATCAATAGGGGTATTTTGGGAAGAAATTGACAAAAAATAGAACTTCGTCCTATAAAGAAGACCAAGATAAACTCTCAAATATTGTCATATAATTAGGACTGGAGGGAGTATTATCAATCCTCACTTTTTTTTAATTCATTTTAATTTTATGATTCAAAAGTTTTTAATTAGAACTCTGCTCATTAATATAAAATATATTTACATAATTTGATTAGATTAAGAAAGCTACTTTAAGTTAGTTAATATAAAGACTGTGTCTTATATTTAAGATTAAAATTAACTCTCAAAATATGTCTTATATTAAGCACAGGAGGAGGGAGTATTAATATGCATAGTCTGTATGAGAATTAAGTTTTTATGAAATAACATAATTATTCTTAATGAAATTATGTGTCTCCATATATCTTTGTCGTTGTTATTTAATAAGTTAACAAGGTTATTACTCCATGCCTATATAATTAATAAGGTTTCATTAACCGTTTTAAGCCGTTCAAAAAAATAGTTAAAATTAGTTTAAAGTAATAAATATGCATAAAACATATATTTTTCAAACACGCCCTTATTTATAACTGCGTATAGGAGAGAATAATAATTTAAAAAAAAAATGTATATGAAAAATATGATAGAGAAAGAGAATGTATGAGTAAAACGGGTAAAAAGCATTAAAAAAAAGGACCTTATAAAAGGGTGACGACGTTACAAGTGAATTGGGACCAAGGGAGAATTTTCTAAGTTGTTGTGGTTATAAATTATAATTGATTATTGATATTCAGCAAGAATTATTACTAAAATTAGTTGATAGTGATTACTTATTTTTATTATTTTTAGTTAAAAAATGTGACATGTTAAATTGTCATTTAATCTTATAAGCTATTTTGAATTCATAAATATATTGTGTCTTTCTCCCTTAAATATTTTTTATTTATTTTATATTTGTTGTTACAATTTTTACATGACTTAATTTATGGTTCCCAACTTTTTAGGTGATATATTAATACTAATTAATAATATTAGGTCATACTCACACTGTCACATACCCAAGGGACGTTACTTTTTTATTCTTTTGTTGTTATATTTTCATCAACTGGATCAAACTTTGTGAATAATATAATTTATTTTATGTTAAAGTAATTATTAAATTGACTTATACTTTTAACTTGACAGCACACATTTATATGTTAAAGTTAACTTTAATTTATCACGTTCACATACTTTAGTCATTCTTATTCGTAAATAAAAACATATTATGGATGGCATATTTGATTAAGGAATACTCACAAAATTTTAGCAGTACGCTAAGACTGAAAAATTTGGCCAAAAAAAAAAAAGCTAAGACTGAAAAATATTGTAGATTGTTAGGGTTCAGGAAGAAATATTTAAAAAAAAAAAAAAAACAGTCAAAACAAGAATAAAAATAACAGTATAATTTTCATTCTTTTCTTTCATTTCATGTTTTTAGCATTTAAATAAGGGTAATGAGCAATTTTGTCACGGAAGCTTTTCGGGGGCATTTTGCTTTTAAATTGTAAAAAAGAGAGTAATTTTGCCCTTTTCGTTATTTCAATTAATTTTGACGGTTAATTGACCAAATATGTTAAGTTGACAGTCCGCATGTCATCCATGTCATTTTTGTTAAGGTATAAATTTGCTCCAAAAATCCATGTGTCATCATCTACTTCATTTTTATTCAAAGTTATATTTAAAATTTTCATAGCAAATTTGCATTTTAACAAAAATGACGTGGATTGACATGTAAACTATCAGTTCAGCATTTTGGTCAACTAACGGTAAAAAATAAGTGGAAAAAACTATCAAGGCAACATTGCATCCTTTTTTACAGTTGCAAGGTAAAATTGCCATCGAAAAACTTCCGAGAAAAATTGCCCCTTGCCCATGAAAACTTTCGGGACAAAATTGCCCCTTAATAACCCTTTAAATAAAATACATGGAGAATATTGAAATTCACTAATTTGATTATAAAATAATTTCAAAATTAATATATATATATTTAAAATTTTAGGCTGGAAAAATATTGCTCTGCTTAGCTTATTGATGATAAAATATTATGTGTTGTTTTTCGGTAATAATCAATTTATAACTTCAGGCAAAGTATGATAGCAGATGGATTGGCTCGATTTCAAATTTATATATATAAGCTATATAATTAATTTTCAAATATTATTATTACATACAAACTCTTCCTTTAAGATCTTAATTAATTAAGGTTGTAAGTTTCAATATAATATATCCTCTAAAAATATAATTAGTGGGTGAATTACATTAAAAAAAAAAGAAAATAAAATAAAGTCACCTAATAGGTAATTAGTAGATAAATAGATATTAGGTTTTTAAAAATATATATTTCATGTTAGGAAATAACCTAATAGGTAATTAGATAAATATCATTATGTCGTTTTAAAAAAATATGACAAAACAATATGCAAAAAAAAAAAAATTAAAAATCAAGAAAAATGGTTGGGCAGGTTAGCTCGCAATCCAACGGTTCAAATTAAGCTAGCTAAATCTTAACCAGTTTTAATGTAGGGATTTTTAGTCCGACCTGTTAGGTTATCATCTCTAGGCTCTAGCAGGGGTAGTTCATATTTAGTATCCGGCAGTACATGACTGTTTTCAATAGAAAGATGTATGTTCTTATAAGAAAAAAGCAGCAGTTCAAAATTAAATAGAAATTCTAATAAATTATATATAAATAATATTATATGAATGACAAATGATTGAACATTGAAAGCAACCGAGGCAATCAATGGCGGTTTGAAAATTTTGTACGGATTCAAACAATAATGCCCCCCAAATCATATTCTTCAATGAAAAGACTGATTTATGAAGGCCGGATATGCGAGGACCACAATGATATGCTAATAAGAGATTAGCTTGTAGAAAATAGTCTCCGGGGAGAAAAAGTGATTCTTTTAAGAATAGATTCCAAGTAGAATAGGGGTGTGCATAAGAACCATTCTGTTTCCCAGCACTGATTCTGAGATGAAACAATTTTTTCTAATTTTGTGCCTGAGAAAAGTTCTGAGAATTATGTTTGTTAACTCATTTTATTTTTACTTCGAAAATTAGAATTACATTTGTTAACACATTTTTTTAATGTAATTTTTATATTCAAAATTTTTTTTGTTATCCATGATTTTGGGGTCAAAACCTTGGTTTTTGAAAAAATTATTTTATTTAAGATTTTTCTTTCTCATCTATCATCATCGATATTTTTCAATACCAATAAATATCTTAAGTATCTTTTTAGTACCCTTCCCTATCCTAAATTTTTTTGCAAGATTAGTTAGTACCTGAATTTTTTTTCAAGATCCTAAAATAAATTTTTAAGATCATAAGAAGTATTTTTTAGTACTAATTAATATCTTTTTAGTATCCATTAGTACCCTGAAATATTTTTTCAAGATCAGTCATTACTTTAAAATATTTTTTCAATATCCTAAAATAAATTTTTAAGATCATGAAATATTTTTTTCGGTACCAATCAGTATCGTTAAGTATCTTTTTAGTTCCCGTCAGTACCTGAAATATTTTTTCAAGATGATTCAGTACCCTGAAATATTTTTTCAAGATGCTAAAATAAATTTTCAAGATGATCAAGTATTTTTTTCAGTACCAATCTGTACCCTAAAGTATTTTAATTTCTTACACAAATTTATGTAATTTTTTGTAATTATTATGAAATTTAATGTTAAAAATGTTTAAAATACAACCTTATTCTTTATATCCAATTATACTAAAAACTAATGTCCTTTTTGGTAAATTTGACTCCTGAAAAAGCTATTCTGATAACAATATCCAAATACTATTATTTTATCAAAATCACTTTTTTCAATAATTTATTATTGCAAAAAGCTATTCTGAAAAAATCATTTTACCTCGTAAATCTCAAAGGCTAAATCCAAACAGACTCTAGATTCTGTGAAAAAAATGATTTTGATAAAATAATAGTGTTTGAATATTGATATCAAAATAGTTTTTTATGCTCAAATTACTAAAAAGGACATTAGTTTTTTTGATAATTGCATATAAACGATTGAGTTTTATTTTAAATATTTTTAACATTGAATCTCATAATAAATACTAAAAATTACATAAATTTTGTACAAAATTAAAATTATAACATTAGTAAATCATGTAACATCATAAAAAATAGATCACACACACATGTATTAATAAATTGTACAGACAAAAATCCTTTAACATTAATTTATTTTGTTGATATGGCGAATATGATGGGTTTGTATTTTTAAAATGTTATATAATAAATTTTTTTTAAGAAAAAGTAAAAACTCATCCTTCTGGAATTAGGAGGAGCCAAATCATCCTCTTCATCTTCATCAACGGCAAAACAGGGGTGCCATCGGCCAGCTGAGAGACAAGACGAGTGGCAGTGATCATCTTCTTCATTTCTTGAGACCACGAGCTTCAAAGGCGATCTTTGAACGCAAGGTTCAGCAGGCCAAGAAAGAAAATCTTTGGACGCATTAGGGGAGAAAATTAAATCAATCTTTGAATGCTAGAGGTTCAGCTTATAAGGACTAGGGATTCTGTAAAATTTCTTACAACAATCCTTGACGCCACAACATAGAAGTAAATCTCAAGCAAATAACAGCAGCAAGATCATCTTTTTCATGTTGCAGACAAATCGTATCAGATCATCCAATTACTTGATGAAGAATAATAATTTGCATATACAAATTTGTAGAGTGGAGCAAAACAAGGTGCTGAAAAAGGACGCTACACTGGAGGAGATGCTGAGATTGGAGGGGAAACAAAGTGCATAAAAAGTTTTGAATATGGTCATTTTAGGAAAATAAATATAATTAATTTAAATAATATCATTAATCTCTCCAAAATTAAAAATATGTCCTATAATTAGGACTGGAGAGAGAATTATTTTTAAGATTATAAATAATAAATAATATATATGATTTATTATTCTAATTCCATGCCAATTGCCCCAAAATTTATATATTCGGAATTTTTATGATGAAAATATATACTCGTATTTCGATAGTGGGTGCGCCCGTGTAAAACGATAGCAACAGAAAGTCCGAAAACGTACGTATCAGTACGGCCATGCAAAAGGAAGCTTCGTGGAAATGGAGGGAAGGGACTAATTAGGAAAAAAACAAACAAACATTAGTACGGCGCGGATAATTAATTAAGGGGGAGACATTCATTTAAATATTTCAAAAACTGCATGTAATTATAAATATTTGTATAAACTAAAGATAATTTAAATATTATGTTATATATGTTTTTAGATTTATTTTTTAATTGAATCTTTAAAAAGTGTACAAGTACGTACCATATAATAAATATTGGAGAGTGATATGTCATAATCCATCAACGAGACATTAAAAAGATCATAACACTCTTTTTATTATAAATATATGAGGTAGTTTGTTTACGAATTTACTTTAATCCTAAATATAATATTTCAGTTCATTTTACTTTTTAAATTTATAAATTCTTTTCCAAGTTATCCTTACATATTAAGTAGGAACTTGTTCTAAGTTTTGTTCTTTAATTAATTAAGGGTAGGAATTGAAGTTTTATAATTAGTTAGTTTCAACCAGGTAAAAAAAATTACACTTTAAACAAAACACATTATGTTACCAAACATGTCAAACTCGATCTGATCCTTACAATAAAGCTGGGGTGGAGTATGAGTAGATTAATTGTCTGTTTAGATTAACAGCAGAATCTGTTTTTTAACGTGATTTACAGTATATATAAGGTAAGTATATATGTGAGAACAAATTTATCTTGATTGACGTAAACATACTTATATATATAACACTAACTCAAAGAACTTGATATAACTAATAATTGAGCCAATATATACAACCGTTTTACTAGGTAGTTATACATCCAACTTACTATTGACTGAGTAGTTAATTAGTTACCTAATAAAAATATCTTGTAGGATGAAGTACATAATCATTGTACAGCCTAGGCCACCACAAGACAAGTAATGGAAATTAAAGGGGAGGAAGAAACCTAGCTTGGGTGAAATTATTGGGACGGGGCCAAAAATATGAAGATGATTGTGTTTGTGGGAGATCTCATTTCCTGCAGAAATAAATATCTGTGGAGAAGCTTATCATCATTTTCAACTGATCATTTCACCTCACAATCACAACTCACGGGTCCGGTTTCTCTTCCCTTCCATTTTCTGCCCATCCTTCATCCTGACCGTCAAAATCTTGATCCAATGGGCCAGATTTATTTTTGAAAAAACCGCGCATTCTGGTCCCTTGGATCAAGATTTTGACGATCAGGATAAAGGATGGGGAGGGATGAGCAGAAAATGGACAAGGAGAGTATCTCCTTCCCACAACTCACATGGACCAATACATACGACGTGGCTCTCCACAATTCCTCAAAGGTTCTCTCTCTCTCTCTCCCCCTTCACCTTTAAGACTTTTAATCAAGTATTACATACTTTCGGTCCTAATTATAAGATTGAGTTAATTTTTTTATAAAGATTAAGGAAGCTAAATAAGTTACTTAATCATATCATATATTATGTTACCTTAGATTATATTAATTTATTAGTCAAACTAACTAGTTTGGAGAAAAAAAAATATAAATATAAATACTTTAAAGTAATTTAATTAGTTTGGAGAATAAAAATATAAATATACATGAAATCATATATAACCAAAGTTGTCGAAACTCACTCTTTTAATATGGTTTCTCTCTCACTTGCATCAAGTACTACCGTATTTGTTGGAAATTAATTAGGCACATATGTTTCATATGGCTGTTTTTATATGGATTTTGGATTCCTAACGTGCCTTCTTTTATTGTCCTTTAATTTGTCATATTTCAACTTCTTCCATATATATATTTTTTTCTTTATAGAGGTTGAACCTCAGCACAACGGTGAGCTAGCTAGATTGCTGCCAGGTAATCTGGAGGTTACGAAGATTTGAATTCTGAAAATAGTCTCTTCACTTACGAAGATGAGGTTGTGTAAATCTATCTCTTCTCAAACCTTACTTGGTGGGACAAGAATCGGTGTCCGATACCTTCAAATTTTTTTTGTTTTTAATAATCTCTTCTCAGTATATACAAGTATAATTTTTGTTTTAAAAAATTTAGCCGACCAGCTATAATTGAATCCAAAATTCTAAAAATAGTTGAAAACAAAGCACCGGCCAAAATCACGACCTATCTTTAATAATAGTAATGCTAAATGTGTGTGTAGAAAGAAAGAGGGGTGGGTGGGTGAAAGAGAAAGGGCATGGCTACAAGCTTCGTGAGTTTTTTTAAAACTGAGGAATATATATATATATATATATAGGTGCAAAATCTCTATCGAATGTTTGTTAGCTCTATATGTTTTTATTATGCTTTGTTTTGTCGAATTATATGTTGTTGATATGCTCGAATATGTATTTAATATTTAAAAATAGTGAAAAAGAAATTAATCAATTATTGGGTTCAGTTTTTTTTTTAATAAAAAAAATTCCTGATGTCTACTCAATTGTTTATCTATTTATTGGTGGCATCCATATCTTTGTGCAGATCAATTGGAGATAACAGCGGCGTATGGTTGGCCTTAGTCCTTAGACATGGCCCGCTTTTGTTGGGATCCAGTTACGGTCCACTGCTGTGGACCGTCCACTTCTCTATTCTATCTAATAATTAAATTTTTACCTCGTGCGGTAGCGTGAATCACATGCGGTAATTTTTTTAAAAAAATCTACACCATTTAACTTTTCATCCAACGGCTTAAATGAAGAAGATGATGGGAGAGGAAGAGGACCGTAGTCAGATCCCTTCGGTTGAAGCAT
Source organism: Acacia pycnantha (assembly GCA_025563575.1). Classification (NCBI taxonomy): domain Eukaryota; kingdom Viridiplantae; phylum Streptophyta; class Magnoliopsida; order Fabales; family Fabaceae; genus Acacia; species Acacia pycnantha. The sequence goes on from JAMWYP010000836.1 coordinate 8,972, forward strand.
TCAACACTGAAAATGCTACTCATCCATATGCTATTATGGTTCATTTCCATTTTTTTTGGGAACATTGCATTTTGGTCCCAAGCAATAGAAAAAACAAAAAATAGTCCCTTAAAATCTTAAAATTGCATTTAAGGGACCGTAAGACTTTTTTACAATAAATCTCAATCGTCGACTTGTTAATAGACACATCTGGACTTGTCAGTGGATGCCCCTTGACTTGTCAGTAGATGCCATTGGACTTGTCAGTGGACCACATTTGGTCTTGTCAATGAACACCCCAAGACTTATCAGTGGAATTGAAATTTATTGTAAGAAGTCTCACGGAATTTAAATGTAATTTTGAGATTTTCAAGTACTATTTTTTTTTTTCTGTTGTTTGGGACCTAAATGTGATTTTTCCTTTTTTCTTTTTTATATTAATAAGTTTAAATCAATTGAGATCCAACAATTTAACATGGTGCACATCCCAAGGCTCAAAAAGTATTAACAGTAAAACTCCTTTTATATTATTACTTTGTAATTGGTAAAAACACTTTTAAAATATTAAAATAAACCAGCACTTATTCTTAATATAATACTTCCTCTAATCCTTATTATAGAGCACCAACTAACAATTTTCACAAATCAATAAAAATAGTTAAAGTTAATAAAGTTGCCTTACAATTTAAGTAACTTCCAATATTACCCCTACTAATTGCATTAAACTCTAATATTATATTAATTATTACTCTCACCCACTACCCTTATTAATTATGGGCATATTTGGAAAAAGATAATCAATGCTCCTTAGGAACAAGCAAGTGTCTTATAAAAAGGATCAAATACACTTGTTAGTTGGTGTCTTATAATAAGAATCAGAGAGAATAATTACTTAACTAATCTGTATAAACTAAAGGAACAAAATAAATTAGTTAATTTGAACAAATGTAATATAATCTCCCTAGAATATATATTATAACATTAGACTATATTATAGTTTGTAAGTTAGATAAATTAGTATGAGAAAAAATAAAAAAATGTATGAGATAAAATGAATTGAGATATTATATTATGATCCCAATCTAACTCTAACTTGATGGATCTCATATTAAAATATAAGTCATGTTTTTCTTTCAATAAGCTAGTGTCCTAATGACTTAAAAGCTCCCCTATTTATGAGAGGTCATGGGTTAGATACCATTTCTAACATGAGTTTCTTAGCTTATCTCTCTCTCTCTAGTATATATACTACCTCTAGCGATAAATATAAGACTCAGTTAATTTTTTTAGATAGATGATCACAACTTCAAAACAACCCACAACTACTTAATTCAAACATTTAGTATTCCTCATATCTTTTTTTACTGTTTTTTTTTATCTCTCAGTGTCTTCGAAGTTGTGATCATCTATCTGAGAAGAAACCTGTTTATCTCCATCAACTAACATGACATTCGAATATTGACAATTGTGTTTAGATTTTTAAACAGAATTTAGCGAACAGTAAATTTGCCAATGTCTTTTCTTTTTCAACAATTTTTTCTATAATAATTGAAAACTATAATTAATAATTAATAAACGACATCCTCACATTATAACTCTCTGACAGACCCACATGTGTGTAAAACGCACGTCGCTTTTAAGAGGGCAAGCCGATATGAGGGGCTTCAGACATCACATGGAAGGTATAAATAGGTGCACCATGTCCTTATTCGGCTTGTGGTTAAGGATTGGCGACAAAATCACTACCTTCCAAAATCCACATCTTTTGTGGTGCCCACACACACACACACAAAATTAATTAATTAATAAATCAGTCACCCAGTATTCTTAGCTCTTTTGGAATAATATATATGAGTTTATCGTTTGTTATGTCACTTGACATAAGATTATATCAAGTGAGCCCAAAACTACGTCATTGTGGGAGTTAAGGAAATTAATGAATGGTGGTTTTATATTTTTGTTTTTGTATATTTTATGAATTTTATTAAAAGATCCTTCATTAATTTCTCTGACCCAAAACTACGTCGTTTTAAGAGTTTATTAATTCCTCTAACCCCAAAACGACGTAGTTTTGGAATGACTTGATGTAACCTTATGTCAAGTAACATGACAAACGATAACCCCTATATATAGATATATAAACAAAAAAAAAATTATCCCAAAATTATTCTATCAAAATTAAACTTTTTTTGTTCTAAAAACATATTTATATTGATTCCAACAACAACAAAAAGTTGGTTCGTTGCATATGACTCTCAATGGTGGATATAGAGAGGAATAAATGTACATACTCTCATCCTGTAAATGGAGATATTGTTTTTAGCATTTGAATTGATTCTGATATCTATACAGAATTTGAAAGAGAGGCTGGTATTTTATATATATATATATATATATATATATATATATGTATATACTATAATATAAGATAAAATTCATAATACACTTTAATTTTCCTTATATTTAGGATCGAAGAAGTATATATGAACATTACCTTTTCAGCATTGCAAAGGGATAAAAACATTGCGATTTTTGCATAATATCTATCCTGTTATCTGCATGCATGTGGTTACCAACCCTCAGCGCAGCTTCCACGAAGCTTCCTCTCTCTCTCTCTCTCTCTCTCTATATATATATATATATATATATAAACTTGTCCCAGACGTAAACATCTCAATGATTGTTTCTTGTTATGATTATTAATGTCTAAAAATAATTAGTATTCCCCGGCCACGACTTGGAATTAAATTATCATAATTGACACGAACAGCTTCATCATAAATCACACGATGGATTGTTAAAGCATTCTGAACTACCCAGCTCTCTGTGTGTTTGTGTGTGTACCTAGAAGTACAGCACCAATTAAGTACTGTATAAGTTTACGTGAAGAGATGGAGAGTTTCAAATTGAGAAGGAAATTTAAATGGAGTGTGATAAATATGGTTTATGACGAGGTTTCGTTGAAGCTTCCTATGTCACTGTATAAGAATATATGATATACGTACGAGCGTACCCCACGAACACGTACATCTATGTCATGTTACTGGTTCCTGTCTTGATTTGGTGTGGGGATGTTGAAAGTTGAAACTTCTCGAACCCCTTCTTGTGGTGTGGCTCCAAAAGACAGCGACTAAGATATTTTTCTACCACATGTAGTGTACTTCTTCAATGCCTAGGTGGTTCTTTTCTTTCAACCAGAATGTTCGTTAATTAATTAAGCCATCAGATCAATAATTAATTTAGGGATAATCCCTTTTAGATTCCAAAAAACCAAGAAAATGTCAAAAAAATCTTACAGAAAATTCTGATGTTAAAAAAGTTTCAAAGACTTGTCAAAACCTATAGATGAAGTTATTAATCACCTAGTGAAGGAGTTTGTCAATGAGACTTTTTTGTCATCAGAATTTTCCGTGGAAATTTTTTGACATTTTTTTAGTCTCTTAAGACTTAAAAGGATTTTCCCATTAATTTAGTGATAATGTCATTTGGATTCCTCAGGATAATTATTATTATTATGCCAAAAAATCCCTTCGAATTATTGACAATTTAGTTTGAACACATGAACTTTTGAGATTAATAACTATGATGATAACTTATAGGGTTAAGTAGTAAATTTGTCTTGGAAATATACGCCCAAGAGCAATTTTTCTTTGGAAGTTTTTTTTGGTTCAATGTTGTCCTGAAAGTTTAAAAACGTAGCAATCTTGCCCTTTTGCATTAAAAGATTAACATTGATCGTTAAGAAATTGGCATTGACCGTTAACTTTTAACGGAAAAGGGTAAGATTGCTACGTTTTTAAACTTCCAAGGTAACATTGATGAGCTAAAAAAGACTTTCAGGGCAAAATTGCTTTTGGACGTGTACTTCCGAGACAAATTTACTACTTAACCCTAAATTATATGAGCAATTTTTAAGAAAAATGTTCAAAAGTTATTTATAAAAAGGAAAGAATTGAACATATATATCTTCTTAGAACTCCAAAAAAGAAGGCTGAAGAAGATTCATTAGACTTGGTGAATCCGAGGATAAAGTGAAGAAAATTAATGAGATTTAATTTAGAGGATAAGGGTGTATAGAGATAGGCATGATCATGATGAATAGAATGGTTTTCTTCCTCTTCATGTGGGGTAGACATGAACATGTGTTGTCACAATATGTGTTGGTTTAATTTCTCCCCTTTTTAATCATAAATTGGGATCAATTAATTCATTAGAATCAAAAACGATAGTTAACTCATTAAATTTATGTTGAATTACATTTTTATTTCACCTTTACATATATTAAATAAAGTATTGAATGAGAGAAAAAAAGGCATTTTCAAGCATTGATTTCAGAGACAAAGACTTGTATTGAGAACAAAAATATTTATCTAAAACTAACTTATATTGTGAGAGTGTTTCTCTTACTCTCTGTGAATTCCTAAAATAAACATTTAATGATAAGTAAGAATATTTGTAGAAAATAATAATTTAATGACATAGAGTTGAATATGCATCTTCATGTGTATTTTTGGGCTTGGAATAACAATCTTCAAGATGTTTTTTTGTTATATGAAAAAAAAAAAAGTTTTGATTTGAATACTATTCACATCGCATGATGATGATACTCATATCATTTGAACTAATCTTTAAAAAAAAGGATTCGTATGATGATTTAATTTATTCCTCCCATTCTCCCACATTTTCTTACATATGCGTCCAACTTATTCAAAAGAAAGAATTCTCAAAAAGAGAGAGAGAGAGACCATGCAAGTCATCCTGAAACAAAATCAAACCAAGAAAAATCCCCATCTAACATGCTTTCTACCATAATCAGTTAATTATAACAATCGAACCACAATTGAGCTGAGGCTGCCTCCGGAATACTGAGAAAAAGAGGAATTTTTTGAAAAATCTTGTACAAACATCCCAGAGATGAAGATATTTTTGTAGTAATTATTTAATTATACATTTTTTTTATTTAGAATTAGATGAAGTAATAATAAAGACCACTCAAGCAAGCAAACAAAGTCAAATAAACACCACTCAAGCAAACACGGTTCATACACGGTTCATATGATAACACCAAAGGTTTCGTTCATCATTTCTGCTACAACCAAAACAGAAATGACCTATCAGCTCACGTATCTTATGACACTTAGTGACAGCAACAAAGAAACAAGACATGGACATCCATAAAAGACTCCTATATTTTCCACCGACCTTTCGATGATTGTAGTTTGCATGTGATGTCAATAGAGGCCAACTTGTGCAAGGAAGCTTTTTTGAATTCAAATTGGTCAGGGAAGCATCAGCCATTCAAATGGTACAATACACAGGTACACAGGTTTAATATCTATATATATAAATGACTTTATTTGATATCCACAATAAAAGAAGAAATATCTCAATCTTTCTTGTTCCTTCCTTCTTGTTATATGAGGAAGGAGATCTTCTCATGATCCATTTTTCTCATCATCCCTCATGAGTATATCTGAGCTTTTGATTAGAAAAATGAGAAATAAAAAAAAAAAGTTAAAATAGTATAGTGACCTTTTAAATTGATTGGACGGACATGATTTAAAGATAATGAGGGATGATGAGAAAACGACAATGAGAGAAACCTGCCCCATTATCTAACTGTTGATGATTAAGGATTTTCAGTATTATTCAAGAGGAAAAAAGAAATATAAACTGACTTTATGGATGTAAAGAATCCCGATATGCTCCTAAGCAGAAAATTAACAAAAGTAAGAAACCATAATGATAACAAAAGTACATAATGAAAAGGGACTTAGGAATAAGCTCTCTTCAGTGCAGCCAATTCCAACTTACTGTTCATTGAATAGTTAGTCAAGTAATATAAATATCTTGTCGGATTAAGTACACAATCATTGTACAGCCGACCACAAGAAAAATAATGGAAAAGAGAGGAAGAAACCTAGCTTGGGTGAAATTATTGGGATGGGGCCCATATAATTAACACGTACGCATGTATATAACAAATTAAAAACATAAAAATATGAAGATGATTGTGTACGTTTTTGGGAGATCTCATTTCCTCCAGAAATAAATATATGTGGAGAAGCTTATCACCATCATTTTCAATTCATTTCACCTCACAATCACAAGGACCAATATATATGACGTGGCTCTCCACAATTCCTCAAAGGTTCTCTCTTTCTCTGTCCTTGACCTTTAAGACTTTAATTTAATCTAGTAATTGGTCTTCTCGATCCTTATGTTTGACTTACATTGAATCATATCTATCCAAAGTTGTTGAAACTCACTCTTTTAATGTGGGTTCTCTCTCATATTTCATCACTACCGTATTTGTTGGAAATTAATTAGCTACATATGCGTCATAACTCATATGTAAAGTTGTTAAACTCACGAGTTTAAGCAAACTCATGACAATGACATAAAATCGTATCATAACTCGAATCGGTAAACTCGTAAGAGTTTACTTTTATCATTAAATGTGTATTAACAGTGTATAATTAAATAATTTAAAGGGTTAATGTGCAAAAATAGACATATGCTTTTGTCGGAGGAGCGCCCAATAACAAATATTTTTTTTAGGTGCAAAAGTGACTATGTGGTTACAAAATGGGAGCAAAAGTCATAGTAACCGTTAAGGGGGTGGACGTTGACCGTTAAGTTGGAAGGTTTGACTAAAGTTAATGATGTGGATGCTGACTAGAAGTGTGTAGATGGCTGAGTAATTGATGATTTGGAAAAAATTGATTTATTTATATGAAGAAAATATAATTTCTTTATCTTTTATTTATCTAAAAAATTTAATCCCCAAAATATATAATTTCTTCTTTCATTTATCTAAAAAATTTAAATTTTGGGGCAAAAAACTTTGGGGATTAAATTTTTTAGATAAATAAAAGATAAAGAAATTATATATTTTGGGGGATTAAATTTTTTAGATAAATAAAAGATAAAGAAATTATCAAAATTCAAAATTTATTATATTTAATAAATAAATTTCTATAAAATTCATATATAAAAGTCGTTGAGGATGACATGATTGAAAAAAATTAATACAGTTTTGTAAGTTACAAACGTAAAAACGGTAAATTCGGTGTGTGAACTCGTAAGTTTATCCGAGTTTACAGTTGACATAATTTTACTAGAGACTTAACTCGATTTAGTAAGGTAGGAACGTAAAAACGGTAAACTCGGAGAGTCAACTCGCGAGTTTGACAACAATGATCATATGGCTGTTTGCCTTCTTTTAATGTCCTTTAATTTGTCATATTTCAACTTATTAAATATTTTTTTTTCTTTCAATCATTAGTTTAGATTTTATAAAGGTTGAACCTCAGCACAGCATTCAGCTAGATTGCTGCCATGCAATATGGAGATCATTATGGGATTTGAATAATGGAAACAGTCTCTCACTTACGGATCGTGAGACCATGTAAATCTATCCCTTCTCAAACCTTACCTAATGGAACAGGAATTTGTGTCTGGATCCCTTCATATGTTTTTGTTTTTAATCGTCTCATCAGAGCATAGCCATAATTGAATCCAAAATTCTAAAAATAATTTAACCATATTCGAGCATATCAAAGTGATAAAACTTCTTGAAAAAAATATTTTTAGTTGAACCATATATATAATTATTTATAAGACACTATATTATTTATGATAATTAAATTATATATTATAAACGCGGTGACTGTGAAATATATATCAAATTCCAGGAAACAAAAAAAATGTTTATTATGCTAAATGTGTGTGTAGAAAGACAGAGGGGTGGGTGGGTGAAAGACAAAGGGCATGGCTACAAGCTTCGTGAGTTTTTTAAAACTGAGGAATATCTGTATATATATATATATATATAGAGGTGCAAAATCTCTATCGAATGTTTGTTAGCTCTATATGTTTTTGTTATGCTTCGTTTTGTCGAATTATATGTTGTTGATATGCTCGAATATTTATTTAATATATAAAAAAAGTGAAAAAGAAATTATTGGATTCAGTTTTTTTTATAAAAAAAAAAAAAAATCCTGATGTGCCTACTCAATTATTTATCTATTTATAGGTGGCATCCATATCTTTGTGCAGATCAATCAGAGATATCACATGATCTGTCAGCGGCGTATGGTTGGCCACAATTTTTTTGGTCGGAAAGAATATCTATATTAAACTACAAATAGATTACAATATATGGATTGGGAAAATTCCAGATAAATACCAAATGAATTTACAAAACCCCCAGAAGTCTGTTGAATTTGTAAAAAGACTAAGAGGTACCAAGGACCTATGAGGATATGCAAATTCGTATGAAATTACCCTTTTACCCTTAATTTTAAATAAATCAAATAAAAATAAAAAAAGCCCAACCCTCACCACCCCCACCGCCGGCGGCCGGCCACCACCACCACTGCCGGCGGCCACCACCACCACTGCCGGCGGCCACCACCGCCACCAACGGCGGCCGGCCACCACCACCACCAACGGCGGTGGCGGTGGTGGTCGCCGGCCGCCCGCCGGCGGTGGTGGTCGCCGGCCGCCACCGGTGGGGGTGGTGGGGGTTGGGCTTTTTTTATTTTTATTTGATTTATTTAAAACTAAGGGCAAAAGGGTAATTTCACACGAATTTGCATATCCCTCATAGGTCCTTGGTACCTCTCAGTCTTTTTACAAATTCAACAGACTTCTGGGGGTTTTGCAAATTCATTTGGTATTTATCTGGAATTTTCCCATATGGATTCAACTAAAGCCAAATCCATAAATAACAAAATACGTCAAATACAAAAACAACATGACCAAATCACCATAGTTCATAAAATATTTAAGCATAGAGGTAGAATCAGGGACAGAAGCAACCTCCTCGATATCCAAGGTTGGAAGTGACAAGCAAGAAAGTGTTGGTTGTAAAACCCACCCAAACGGAGACTAAGCATGAGTGCAATTAGAGCATTGCATAGGTCCCCACAATTGGCCTTAGCTACTTATCCATATTCTATTATTGTTCATTCCAGGGGCGGAGCCAGGAAAGGAAGTTAGGGGGGGCGAAAATTATAGAATAAAACCCAATAGAGTTAGCATTTGAAATTTGGTGGCGAAAATTATAGAAATGGACCCAAAATTCTCAGAAATTATGCTTTAGTCTCATAAATATTTCAATATTTTCATTCTAGTCCCTCTTTGAGACTTTTTAATAGGGACTAAAGTGAAAATTTTAAAATTTTAGGAGGCTAAAGTATAATTTCTGATAATTTTGAGTCCGTTTCTGTAATTTTAGGGGGGCGGGGGCCACCCCTAGCCCCCCTAATTCCGCCCCTGGTTCATTCCTTTTTTTTTTTTTTAATTAGTAAATTTAGATCAATTGAGATCCAAAAAATTAAGATGATGCACGTCCCAACGCTAAAAAAAAAAAAAAAAGTAAGTAGTAAATAGTAAAACTCATTTTACATATTTATCTCATAAATTATAAAAATATTTTTAAAAAGCTAAAATAAATGGGCACTTATTCTTAATATAACAGCTACTTAACTAATTTGTATAAGTGAGATGAATGAAATAAATTGGTTGATTTGAACAAGTGCGATATAATCTCCTAAAATATCTATTATAACATTAGACTACTACTATATCCGGTTCTAATTATATAAATACTTTTATAATGCAATTTGTACAACAAAAGTGTTCCGTTAATTAGAACCGAAAGAAGTATATTGTAGTTTGTAAGTTAGATAAATTAGTTTGTGGGAAAAAAATGAGATAAAATGAATTGAGATATTATATTATGATCTCAATCTAACTCTAACTGGATCGATCTTATATTAAAATATAAATCATGTTTTTCTTTCAATAAGCTTGTGTCCTAATGACATAAAAGCTCCCCTATTTATCAGGCTAGATACCATATCTAACATGAGTTTCTTAGCTTATCTCTTTCTCTCTATATAGTATATATATACTACTTTTAGTCATAAATATAAGACTCAAACAGTTTTTTTTTAGAGATTAAGGTAGCTGAATAAACTACTTAACTATAACTATAGTATATATTGTGTATCATGGGATTATATATCAGTTTATAAGTAAGATAAATTAATTTAAAGAAAAAATAAAAAATTTAATTACCCTCTCTCTCTCTCTCTAAAAAAACATACGCTCTTAAATTTTAGGATAGGAGGTAGGTATATTCTTGCTCATTCTAGCAATCATCAAAATCTTGAATTGTCTCAAAATCTCTTTCTTATCACATATATATGATTGATCGAACGATGTGTGTTAGGTCAACTGACTATTTGGGACTTGGAAGCAAGATAATATCATCAGTTAAAAGGCAGTAGCATTTATCTTTATCTTTTTTCTTTTTCTTTTTGAAATTAAAGATTAATTTTTGTCACTAAAAAATAAATAATATTAGCTCTAGTAATAATATAAGATTTCGTTAACTTTGGTTCAATTGTTTTTAATCTTTATTATTTTTCATACAAAATCGTCCAGTGTTGTTTTTCCGATACTCAACCTTTCAAAAGTTTGATGCTATTAATTGTACTACTGAATTTTGTCGACGTAATTTTTGAAAATAATAAAAATAATAGGAGCATTTTTTTTTTTCATTTTTATGATAGAGTAGTAGTAATTCATAGGACCCCTACGTCCTTTTTGGTGATCGTCCCTTTTTTGATAATAGTTCCTAAACTCTTAACATGCCTCGTGGATGGGTCTTGGAGGCCCACTTGTGTTATTAAAAACAACCATAAGGACTCATAAGTATCAATCATAATTAGATAGAATTCGAGAAATCAATACATTAATTTTCAAATTTCTATATATTTTATTATTACAAAATTTATTGGTCATAAGAGTCTAAGCACATAAGTCATTTAACGCTACTAACAATTGAATAGTCTGACTCATGAGAATATATGGCCACAATGGAGAAACCTTGTTACCTCCAAGCAATTATTAGGGCAATCGACTAATCTGATTCATGGGAATATATAGTTATAGGGGTTTAAACTTCTCATATTGTATGAGAAGAAGAAGATTCCTACACACATGAAATGGTGGGACCCACACACACACACGTATATATGGGTCCCACTATTTCATGTGTGTGTGATGTGAGGAAACACTTCTCCTACAATATGATGAGAAGTGTTTTTCCATAGTTATATGAGGGAATCTTACTATTTCCAAGTAATTATCACAAGCCACCAACTAGCTAGTCCAATTCGTGGGAATGTATGCCCACAATGGAGAAACCTTGCTACCTCTAAGTAATTATTAGGACAAGCGACTAGTCTGATTCGTTGGAATGTATAGCCATAATAGAGGAACCTTACGACCTCCAAGTAATTATCACAAGTCACCAACTAGCTAGTTCGACTCACAAGAATGTATGCTCACAATGGGGAGATTTAGCTACATCCAAGTAATTATCACGGCTATATACTTAGGGCTCAAACACAAGATCATCGATTAAGTTGAAACGACCAACAGCCAGTTGATCTAAATGTTTCATGGTCTTCATATCTTTTTCTCTCTCTTTATCTCTCAATGTCATTTAAACATGTGACCATGTGAGGAGGAATTTGTTCCTCTCGATCAACCAATAATATAAACCTTGAATATTCACCATTGTTTTTAAATCTTTAAACAAATTTTAGCGAACAGTAAATTTTGCAATATCTTTATTTTCAACAATTTTTCTATAATAATTGAAAACTATAATTAATAAACGACATCCTCAATTATAATTCACTGACACACCCACATGCCTATAAAAGGCACGTCGCTTTATGAGGGGCTTTTCAGTCGTCACATGGAAGGTATAAGTAGGTACACCATGTCCTTATTTGGCTTGTGGTAAAGGATTTGCGACAAAATCACTCCCTTCCAAAATCCATATCTTTTGTTGTAACACACACACACACACACATTAATTATTAAATAAATCAACCAATATTCTTAGCTCTTTTGAAATTATATATATAAATGCAAATAAATTTATAAAATTTTGTTTTTCCAAAATTATTCTATCAAAATTAAACAAATTTTTGTTCTTAAAATATTTTTATTGATTCCAACAACAACAAAAAGTTAGCCCGTTTTATATTTATGACTCTCACTAGGGGATATAGAGAGGAATAAATGTACATACTATCATCCTGTAAGTGAAGATGTTATTTTTAGCATTTAAACACGTAATTTCTAAGTCACATGATAACAACTTTATCGTTATTTCAAGACTAGTTTAAGCCATTTGTATATCTATATCAAATTTGAAAGAGAGGCTGGTGTGTGTTTGTGTGTGTGTATGTATGTGTGGGTCGATTACTTTTTCAGCATTGTGAAGGGATAAAAGAATGCTATTTATGCATAGTCTCTATTCTATTATCTCTGCATGCATGTGGACCAACCGTTTTTGTTTTTTTTTTTTTGTTTTTTGCTCAACGTGTGGTAACCAACCCTCAGCACAGCTTCCTCGAAGCTTCCTTCCTCTATATATGTGTGTGAGTGTATATATATTAAAACTCTAGTCCCAAACGTAAACGTTTCAATGATTGTTTCTTGTATGATTATTGATGTCTGAAAATAATTAGTATTCCCCACGACTTGAAATTAAATTATCATAATTGACATTAAGAGCTTCATCATAAATCATACGATGGATTGTAAAATCGTTCTGAACTTCCCAGCTCTCTGTGTGTACTTTGAAGTACAGTACCAATTATGGAGTGTGATAAATATGGATTTATATATATGTATGACGAGGTTTCGTTGAACCTTCCTATGTCACTGTATCACAATATGATACGTACATGTCATGTTACTGTCTTGATGATTTGGTGTGGTGATGTTGAAAGTTGAAACGACTCGAACCCCTTCTTGTTGTGTGGCTCCAAAAGACAGTGAGTGAGATATTTTTCTACCACATGTTCGTATACTTCTTCAATGCCTAGGTGGTTCGTTTCTTTCAAGCAGAATGTTCGTTAATTAATTAAGCCATCATGATCAATAATTAATTTAGGGATCATCATGTCATTTGGATCCCTCAGCATTATTATTATTTTGCCAAAAACCCTTCGAATTATTGACACTTTAGTATGAACACATGAACTTTTGAGATTAATAACTATATATGATGATAAATTATATCAGCAGTTTTTTAAAGAAAAATGTTGAAAGTTATTTATAAAATGGAAGGAATTGAACATATATTAATTGGCTCCGGCTCCAGTTCTCTTCTCTTCCCATCCTCTTTCTTATCTTAGTTTGTTGATTGAAATCGAGTGGTTCATATTTTTTAATAATTTACTGCATGCGGTACACGTTACCGCATGCAGTAAAAATTTAATTATTAAAAAAATGAATTGTTCATATTTCAATCTAATGGTTGAGATGAGAAGATGATGAAAGAGAAGAGGGAGTAGCCGGATCCATATTAATTAAATATGAAACCATATATGTTCTTAGAACCCCCAAAAAAGAAGGCTGAAGAAGATTCCTTAGAGTTGGGGAATCCGAGGATAAAGTGAAGAAATTAATGAGATTTAATTTAGAGGATAAGGGTGTATTGAAATAGATAGGCATGATGATCATGATGAATAGAATGTTTACCTTCCTCTTCATGTGGGGTAGACATGAACATGTGTTGTCACAATATGCGTTGGTTTAATTTCTCCCCTTTTCAATCAGAAATTGGGATCAATTATTTTCACTAAACTATTAATAAATCATTAAATTTATGTTGAATTGAATTTTTATATATAATCAGTTTATAACAATCGAACCACAATTAGGCTGCCTCCGGAATACTGAGAAAAATAGTTTTTTTTAAAAAAAAAAAAAAAAAATCCTATATAATACTCCCTCCCATCGTAGGACATATTTAACCGATTTTGGGGAGATTAATGAGATAAATTAAATTAGTTAATTTTACTCATTTTTCTAAAATGCCCTTGTATAAATTTAGAATGATATAAGTAAAAGTGAATCAACAGCCCCTGCCACATACCTCTCCAACTTAGAATTTTCCTTTTCACACACTTTCTAATTGAAATAATGGTATTGCTATATATACATACATACATATATGTGTGTGTAGATATATGTATATATATCTAGATGTACACAAAGATACACACACACATATTTACACATATTTATATTGACAGACACACAATAATATACACAGATATACATATATGTACACGCACATATATATGGGTGTGTGTGTGTCTTTATATATTTGTGTGTAGACACACACACACACCTATACATACATATATACACAAACACAGAGACACACACACACATATATAGAGAAAAATTAACGTCAGTTGATCGATAAATAAATTAAAATCCAACAATTTAAAAGTTTTACTGATTGAAAGAGTCTACGCATCCACATACATATACTCACCAAAAACCAAACATACTTGAGAGAACAAAATAGGGGTATTTTAGAAAGAAATTGACAAAAAATTAAATTTTGTCCTATAATTAGGATCAAAACCAACTCTCAAATGTTGTCCTATAATTAAGATTGGAGGGAGTATCCTAGAGATGCAAATATTTTTGTATAATTATTTAATTATATATTTTTACTATCTGCTGTCAATTTCACATCATCCGTACAAATTTGACATTAAATATAAGACATAATTGATTTTTTTAGAGACTAAGGAAACTAGATAAGTTATTTAATCATGTCATATGTTGTGTATCCTTAAATTATATATTAATTTATTAGTCAAACTAATTAGTTTGAAGGAAAAATAAAAATAAAAATACTCTAAAGTTGTAATTAGTTTCCTTAATCTCTCCAAAAGATTCAAAAAAAAAAAAAGTAATAATAAAGGCCACTCAAGCAAGCAAACAAAGTCAAATAAAGACCACTCAAGCAATTACCTTCTCATGGAAAGTGGAGCGAACCAGAGGCTTACTCACCTGATTTTCCACCTCGACAAGCTAGTAGAGACTCTTGGACCCCCCCTCCTGCTAATACAGTTCGCATTGATGTGGATGGCTCAGTGTTCTCTCATCACCAGGTGGCTTGCGGGGGATTGCTAAGGAACTCTCATGGAGATTGGCTACTGGGTTTCTATAAATCTCTTGGCCTCCGCTCTGTTATTGAAGCTGAAATCTATGCTATCCTATTAGGGCTCCAGATTAGTCTCCATATGGGTCTTCAGATAATTGCCATATACTCTGACTCTCTTGATGCTGTCAATATCCTTATGAGGGATTCTCCTATTGATCATCCTGAAGGAATTCATAGAGGAGACTCGTGATCTTTTATTCCGAGGCCGGGACGTGGAACTCCATCATACTTCTAGAGAGAACATCCCTTGTGCGGGTTTCATGGCCAAAATGGGTCACCTGTGTTCTTTGTTGATCTTTGTGGCGGTGATGGCTCCCTCAATTCCCAGAGGTTGTTTTCATATGGTTATGAAGGATCGGCGATCCTGTCATTCCTAACTTCTCTATTTTGTTGTATGTTGGGCTAGAACTTTATAATTTAGTTCCCTTTCATTCAAGCTTCGGCTTGCCTTTTTATTCAAAAAAAAAAAAAAGACCACTCAAGCAAACACGGTTCCTATAATACCACCAAGGTTTCGTTTATAATTTCTGCTACAACCAAAACATAAATGACCTATCAGCTCACGTATCTTATGACACTTAGTGAAAGCAACAAAGAAATAAGACATGGACATCCACAAAAGACTCCTATATTTTCCAGATGACTTTAGTTTGCATGTAATGTTAATAGAGGCCAACTTGCACACGGAAGCTTTTTGAAAAGCATCAGCCATTCAAATGGTACAATACACAGGTACACAGGTTAAATATCTCTATAAATGACTTTATTTGATATCCACAATAAAAGAAGAAATATCCTAGTCTTTGTTGTTCCTTCCTTGTTATCTGTCTGTTGATGATTAAGGATTTTCAGTATTATTCAAAAGAAAAAAAAAAAAGAAACATAAAGTGACTTTATGGATGTAAAGTATCCTGTTATGCTCCTGAGCAGAAAATTAACTAGAGTAAGAAACCATAATATAAGAAAGGGTTAAGATACAAAAATGCACATGTGCTTTACCTTGAGAAACGTTCAAAATTAAATGTTTTTAGGTGCAAAAATACCCATGAACTTTCAAAATCAAAGCAAAAATATCATTACCGTTAAAACAGTTGTAATTGCCGTACGTTATCTTTGTAGTGGGCCCCACCCTATTAAAAAACAAAAATACCTAGGTCTTTTTAATTTCCCTAACTATCCTTGCTCATATCTCTCATCTCCTTCTTTCCTTCACTCCCATTTCCTTCTCGGATGCGATGCGAGACGGCGGCGAGGCATCGTCCACTGCGGCGACGGTGCACCCTCCACCAATAGCGATGGTGCAACTCTGGTATTTTTTCTTCCTCTGATACTCGTTAAAACTTTACCCACTTTTTGGTATTTGGGTTTTTGTTTATTCGCTCCTTCTCTTCTAGACCCACTAGTCAATTCTTGAAATTATGCTTCTTTTGGCGTCTTCATCACCATCGTCGTCTCTATCTCCTTCTCTGTGATTCTAACGTAGGACGATTTGAAGAAAATCGCCACCTACAAAGCAGTGGAGTACGTTGAATCCGGCATGATTCAGGGTTTAGGAACCGGGTTGACGGCGAAACACGCAGTGGATAGAATCGACGACCTTTTGCGACAAGGCAAGCTCGAGAATATTATAGGAATACCCACAAGCAAGCGGTTCCATTGGGGATTCCATTGTCAGATCTCGATTCACACCAACCTTGGATCTAGCAATTGACGGAGCCAATGAAGTTGATCCATTTTTTAACAGAAATCGATGATCATGGGCTGGCACGGCAATGCAAACGCAAATTCAATCTTGTGCTTATTAATGAAAGGTTCAAATTTTTTCAGCTATTATTATGTTCTTATCTTTATTGATCTTATCGCAAGTTTGCGTTAGCAGTTGATTAGCGGTTGATGCTTTGTTTGTTTCCTGCATTTCTTTGTTGGTTACTTGATGTTTTGCTGGTTTGACTTGTTGATTGTCCATTTTTAATCCCAATAGCAAATTCTGAGACAGGAGGGTATTTTCTTTTTCAGTTGGGGCATTTTGGTACTTTTAAATGGTAGTAAAAAGACTTTAGCATTTTTTAAAGTGATGGTATTTTTTATATGATTTTGAAAGTTCATGGGCATTTTTGCACCTAAAAAAACACATGGTATTGGACGCTCTTCAGAGTAAAACACATGTGCATTTTTGCACCTTCACCCTGTAACAAAAGTACATAAGAAACAGTGCATAATGAAAAGGGTCTTAGGGATGTGCTCTCTTAAGTGCAGCCAATTCCAAACGGGGCATAAGAGATGGAAGTGATGGACTTGGGAAGAAATCATAATAGCAATACTCCCTCCCACCGATCTTTAATACAAAACTTATTTATCTATTTTGATTAGATTAAAGAAGTTAGTTTATATGATATTTTTATTCTAAAATACCCTAATAATCTTTCTTAATTCCCTCTATCTCTCTCTTAACTTGATATTGTTAAACGAGCATCCATCGAGGTAAATTAAGAAAAAACTGACAAATATGAAAAATAGGTCTAACATCAAAGACCAAGATCAACTCCCAGTTAGGTCCATACATTAAGGACCAGAGAAAATATAGCCTATTCCAAAATCAAACACATCAGAAGAAATTATTAAATGACATTTTCCCTTTTAAGTCACTCTTAATCCCAGTTTATCTTGATATATGCATTTTAAGCCCAAGAATCATAATAAATTCCTAAATAAGGTATAGAAATATATGATAAAATAGGGAAGTAAAAGAAATTGTAACATGCATTACACTTTGATCACATTGACAAATTTCCAGTGGCGGAATTGGGTATCATCTGCTTTTAAGTTTTAACCAACTATTAGATGTACATTATACAACAAAAGCTAGCTATAACAGAAAGTAACTCAGTTGATGAACCAAAATCCAAATTCCGACTTCACTACCAATCTGTGTTTTCAAGAACCATGCTTACCAGGCATATTTGGTATTTTTTATCAGCTTCATGTTTCAGATTTCTCATTTTCCTGAGGCTTGATGCAATACACGCGAGATCCCATATGCTGCACTATCAGACCAGCACCCTCACAACCATTGAAGAAAAGAGATTCGTCTTCCTTTCCAATTCTGCGTCTCCAGCTCATCAGAAAAGCTGGCTTTGGTAACACCATATCACCTGCCAGCACAAGTATACAATGTTCAGCACTTATACAAAGTTTGTGCAGCTAAGCTACTTATTATTTCAAGAGTCTCTAGCCTGTTACCATTATTCTCTTCTGGAGGACAAGACGACGTTCCTCTGCTTGGTTTGTAACATTTGAGAAGAAAGGAGATAGTCTGTATCAAATTTGCGTACTGTTTCACATCTGCAAGCATTTTTAAAAAACAGAAGACATGTTAGGGATGAGAAGTGAAGAACCTTTCTGATATTTTGGTTGTATTTGCAGGGTTCTGATTCTCAGTATGTATTGTTAGTGAATCGCTTTTCATTAAAGAATAGATTAAATTTTATTTATGTCTAAAGAGAATTTTGATAGTGGTTTGATTTTCTGAGTGATATTTCTCCACACTTCAATTACTTCATTTCATCAGAAGCACAGTAATCACTGAATTACAGTACAATTCAGCTTATTACAATATCTCAAGGAAGATGCCATTCTTAGAGGAGCAGAAGGTTCTGGTCCTGTTGGTTGACCAAATTTCTTAATCATCTTTCTTTTGGAACCAAGTTAATCTAACCTTCGAATCTTTCCCGTACCTGCTTGGAAACCCCAATCCTGGTAAGTTGCAACCACAACGAAAATTGAAAAAGATCCACTCACTACCGTAGCAAAATAGACAAACACTAGCTACAATCCATGACATAATGGCAAAGAACTTGTCAGTTTCAAAATCAGTGATGATACTAAATTTGCCGCTCTGTGCCTCCAGAAAAATAGATTTGTGAGGCATGAACATGGAACATGCACACAAGAACATGGAACCCAGTGACAGGACATATAAGTGTTCATTTACGATTTGAAATGTTGCATTCTGTCTAATAGAAGCGATCAACATGTGCAGGACATACGTGACTCTTTTAGAAACACCTGTCTACATAGAGAAGCTATTATGTTATTAAGTTATAACTACTGGGTAGCCAACTCAAACACTTGAATGGGAATTTTCATCTTGCATATGCTTCTTCTAGGAACTAAGAACTACTGGAGATCTTAATCGTGATTTTATTCATTTCAAGGTCAATATTAAGGATGGAAAATGATTACAAATGGCTAATCAAGCCAGTTAGTTGGTAGGAGATTAGCTTACACAATAAGATGTCACTTGCAATGATCAGATCCCAGTCAGGAGAAGAATTTGGAAACTTGTCCCCCCAGGTATCTGGAAAAAAAAAGTACATAGCAGAAAGAGCAACTAATCAAACAACTTACAGTGGAAAAAATTAGAATACAATTAAATACAAACCTAAATTTCAAGAACTATTCGATGGTTACTTTTAAATATGGAAAATGGAAGGTTAAACAGAATTTAAAGCTAAGAAAATAAGCACTAAGCATTAGAAAATGCAATGGCAAAACAAGCATACCCTATTTTCTGTCATCCTCAGTTTGAAATGAAGAATAGAATTGGAAAAAGGTGTGTTTCATTGCGAAACTTGATGACTCAGAAAGTATGCATTTGTGCCTTGAAGTATTTCTTGTAACATGACTAGGAAACAAAATCCTGCTAGGTTGTTTGAAAGACGACTTACGCCTTACATGAGGAATGGCAGGTATTTTATTCACTCTGCAGTTGTAAGCTATGTTCTCCTCAATTTCTATATCATCATAGTCAGATGTTGTAATATCAAGATGAAATGACTTTCGAAGAAATATGGCCAAAGCACCTGTGCCACTGAAATCAAATGGAAAACATCAAATAAGCATAACTAATAACAAAATGTCTAACATGTGGAAAGATGTTGCAAGTAAGAAGCAAGTGTATAACATGAAAGGCTCATTTTTCACGCTGGATATGTAATGGCGTCAAGCTGTCAAGAATATTGATATAAAACACAGTGCAAGGTGCATTTGCACGAGGGCACCCTAAAGTTCCTCCCCTCACTCCCACAGCTAGCATGGGGAATTGTTTTATGGAATCATCAATTCTCAATAGGAGCAGCCATGTACCAAACATGAATACCAAGATAAAAGAAAAAATAGCAATTGAAAAAACAAAATGAAGGGAAGAATAAGTAGACATGAAAAAAGTAGGAAACATAAATATACCAATAAGTTGTAGAAGGCATGTTAAAATTACAATCTATGTGATACCAATAAAGTGATGAGCATCTTAGCACACATCTCATGACCAAAAAAAAAGACCTCACATTATTTTAATTTTTAAAATAGAACATTCTCAGTACCAAACTAAAAACAGAGAAATGGTCTTCGTAAGAGATGGCAGTCAGTCAGTCAAAATGATAAAAACCATGACTAGTCTTACTGATGACTGTACAGCTTGATGCAAACATCAAAGTTTTAGCATAGTAAAAGTTGCTCACCTCCAAAGGTGCTTGGCCAAGCACCTTTGGCACCAAGTTAAGGATGCACCTAAGGGACCTCAGTGTAATTGGATGGCTGAAAGGGAAGGGGCAGCTTAGAAGCCTAGGCTGAATGTTTCAAACATTCATAAGATGAAATATGAAACTACAAAACCCAGCCTTAGAAGCCCAACCCACCCTAAAACATTTAAAAATAAGATACAATTATCATTCTCCCAA
>JAMWYP010000837.1:0-28717 GCA_025563575.1 Acacia pycnantha
GTTCAGATCAATCACAGTAAAATGGGGAAAATGAATGGCATGGGGGTTGGAAGTAACAGAGTGGTAAATTCGAGGAAGGATCAGGGGAGTAGGGGAGTTCAAGTTGAGAAAAAAGTAGCTGAGGTTAGGAAGGAGAAGCTGTTATCAGTAAGGATTAATGAGGTCTCAAAGAATAAGGAGCATGACGATAATCAAAAAATTGCACATGTCTCCACTATACCTGAGAGCAACATGGAAATGTATAAATGGAAGGAAGTTAATATGACAGAAAAAGAGAATTTACATCCTGGAGAAGTGGTAAGAAGGGGGAAGGCGAATGTCGAGGATGTCCAAATGTTGGGGATGGGTGAGGACCTGTCCGAGAATATAGGCACGAGTGTGGGTGGGAAATTTAATACTCCTGCGCTTGCTGATCTATAAGTTTTGTCATGTGCTGATCGTCCTTCTACAATATAAATATGGTTATGATGAACATATTAGTATGGAACAGCAGGGGGCAGCAAGCAAATCGTTTGCATCTGTCCTAAAGGAGCTAAGATACAGGTATAATGTTGATATTGTAGTTATTTTGGAACATCGTATTAGTGGTAGCCCAGCAACGAAGATCATTAAAAGCTGGGGTTTTACCTTCTCGAGGAGAGTGGAAGCAGTGGGTTTCTCAGGAGGAATTTGGGTGCTATGGAACCGAGAGGAGTTATGCGTGGATGTGTTAGTTAAGGAAGAGCAATTCCTATACTGTAGATTGAATCTGAATGGGAAAGAAATGCTATTCACAGCTGTATATGCAAGTCCGTGTGAGCAGAAGAGGCAGCAGGTTTGGAGTATGTTGTATGGGTTGGCTATGGAGATTCATGAGCCTTGGCTAGTGGCAGGGGATTTTAACGAAATTAAATCACCAATGGAGCAAAGAGGAGGGAGAGGAGCTAACGAAACTAGGTGTAGAGTCTTCAACGAATGGATTCAAGATTGTAATCTTGTTGATATGGAAACTAAAGGTCCTTTCTTTACCTGGAAGGGGCCTAAATGGGACGGGCTGGACAGAGTGTTTAAAAGGCTTGATCGCTGTCTATGCAACGTTTCTTGGCTGGAAATGTTTGAGGATGCTGAGGTACGAGTTATTCCCAGAGTGGGATCAGACTATCATCCTGTGTTGGTTAAATTGAGGAGGGAGGATATTAGAGTTGGCACCAGAAATTTTAGGTACGAAGTTGCATGGCAGATGCATAATGAATTTCAAGAGTTTATGTCAGCTGTTTGGCAGGAAGGGGTAAACTTTAATGAGTTGCTGAATTCTGTACAGCACAGTTTGAAAATCTAGAATAAAGAGGTGTTTGGGAAAATTGAGTACCGGAAACGAAGGATTCTAAATAGATTGGGGGGAATTCAACAAGGGATTGCAAGACACAATAATCCATTTCTGTTTCGGCTTGAGAAAGAATTGGAAGAGGAGCTAATGCAAACCCTTCGGCAAGAAGAAGTTTTTTGGTTTCAAAAATCACGAGGTAGATGGTTGGCAGAGGGTGATCGAAACACTAGGTTTTACCATACAAAAACCTTGTGTAGGAGGAGAAGAAATAAAATCAGTATGCTGAGGAATTCCGAGGGGTTGTGGATAGATGATGAGGAAGAGATTGTGAGCATGCTACAAGCCTTTTATGTCAATATGTTCTATGAGGAGAAAGAAGAGAGAGGCTGGTTCACTACAAGTCAGGGTTGGGGGAAGGTTGCAGAAAATCAGTTGAGGAGGTTGGGGATGGGTATGAATGGGGAGGAGATTAGGAGGGCTGTTTTTCAAATGGGGGAGCTTAAGGCCCCGGGGGTTGATGGTTTCCCTGCAGCTCAACATAATTGGCATATAGTAGGACCATCAGTTATCAAATTCATTCAAGAATTGTGGGAGGAGCCAAACAGAATTGGGGAAGTTAACAACACGCTATTAGTGCTAATCCCGAAATTCGATCAGCCGGAAGTGGTAAGTCAGTTTCGACCAATTTCTCTATGTAATGTTGTTTATAAGGGGTTATCAAAGGTGATTGTAAATAGATTAAAACCCCTCATGAATAGGTTAATTTCGCCTTATCAAACTAGCTTTGTGCCGGGTAGGAATATTCATGAAAATATCATTGTTGCAAAGGAAATAGTACACACTATGAATCGGATTAGAGGAAGGAAAGGCTATATGGTCAATAAAATTGACTTGGAAAAGGCCTATGATATGATGAATTGGAAGTTTATAGGGAAGGTATTGACTGAAATTGGGGTAGATGAGAAACTAAGAAGCGTTATTAAGGGGTGCATTAGTTCAACAAAAATGTCAATTATGTGGAATGGAGGGAAAAGAGACACTTTTATTCCTTCCAAGGGCTTGAGACAAGGTGACCCTTTATCGCCATATCTCTTTGTGCTTGGTATGGAGAAGCTTACCCACTTGATTGTTGATAGTGTGAATGATAGAAGATGGAAGGCATTAAAAATGGGTAAGCATGGTACGGAGGTCTCTCATTTGCTATTCGCAGATGATCTATTATTAATCTGCGAGGCTGATATGAATCAAATGAGTTTGGTGTTGGAAATCCTAGGGAAGTTTGGGGAAATGTCTGGACAGAGGGTTAATGTGCAAAAAACCAGTGTGTTCTTCTCAAGAAATGTAGAGAGAAGGGTGCAAAATGAAATCTGTTTGTTATCTGGCTTTAAAAGAATGGATGATCTAGGGAGGTACTTAGGAGCTTATATGACTCATGGAAGGGATAATAAGAGGAGATTTCAGCCTCTCCTTGATAAAATGCAAGGGAAGCTAAGCTCTTGGAAGAAACAAACTTTATCATTGGCTGGTCGGATCACTTTGGTACAATTTGTGACCAATCAAATGGGGGTTTTCTTCATGCAACACTCTGTTTTTCCAGTGAATGTAAGAAGGCAGATGGAAAAAATGCAAAGGGACTTTATTTGGGGAAGTGAGGAGGGGAAAAGGAAGATCCATGCGGTAAGCTGGGAGACTGTGTGCAGTAGTAGGAGAAATGGCGGTTTAGGCTTGCGGGACCTTGGTTTAATGAATTCTGCACTATTGGGAAAGGTGGTGTGGAATATTATAACCATGCCGGATAGCCTCTGCTCAATGATCCTAAGAGGTAAATATGGGAGGGGGAGTGATTTAAAGAAAGAATGTAAAGTGGTGAAATCTGATTCGGAGTTGTGGAGGAATTTGGGGCTGATTTGGCATACGGTTGTGAGCAAGTTAGTTTGGGAGGTACGTGATGGGGGAATGATCAATTTCTGGAATGATCATTGGGTGAATGTGGGAACTAAGCTAGTTGACAAGTGTAATGTGCTGGTCCCCGAGGTGGAAAGGACTAGGAAAGTAAAAGATATGATAATGGCAAGTGGTGATTGGGATCTTGAAAGGATAGGGAGATGGGTGAATGTTAAAGGCCTAAATCTTATAAGGGCAATTCCCCCTCCAAGACCGATGAATGGGGCTGACCTTGTGCATTGGGGGAACAAGCTACAGGGCAACTACTGTGTAGCTGAGATGTATCAGTCAATGAAGGCAGAAAATGACCTGGGAGAAGGCATTTGGCAAAAGGTATGGCAATGGGAGGGTCCTAGGAGGGTTCAAGTGTTTTTGTGGCTTACTATTCGGGATAGGTTACTCACTGCTAAACGTAGGGGGAGGATATTGGGTGGGTCCCCGCTCTGTTACCATTGTAAAACTCAAACTGAGGATATTATGCATGTTTTGCGTGACTGTGTAATCGCTGGAAGCATGTGGAGGAATCTGAAGAAAGGAAAATTTGAGACTGAATTTGTGCTGTTACAAGGGAAGCAATGGTTTGACTGGAACTTATCAAGGAAGGAGAACAACTGGGCCATGGTGTTTGGGTTGGGCTGCTGGCTTTTGTGGGGCTGGAGGAATAGGTGTATATTTGAGGAAGGCTATGTTCTACCTGGGAACCTCAGCAGTATCGTTGCTAGATATGTGGGGGAAGTTAAACGTGCAAAGGAGGATTTTGGGAGGTCTCTAGGAGGTAGGAGGGAAATGCTTATTAGCTGGGTTGCTCCAACTAAAGGTTGGGTTAAAATTAATGTAGATGGGGCTTCAAAAGGTGGGAAAATGGAAGCAGGCTGTGGGGGTCTGATTAGAGGAAGTGAGGGGGAATGGCTTTGTGGTTTCACTAGGAAGCTGGGTTTCTGTAATGCAATGAAAGCTGAACTCTGGGCTGTCCTTACCGGTTTGGAGATTGCGCTTTCTTATCAGTTTGTGAATGTAATACTGGAGAGTGATTCAACTGTGGTTGTGGCCTTGCTCCAAAATATGCAGGACGAAAATGCTAGGGAATCAGTGATATTGAAGATGATCAGACAGGTAGCAAACAGGTTTGGGAATGTTTTGATTGTACATGTGTATAGGGAGGGTAACCAATGTGCTGATAGACTTGCAAATATCAGTATTGTGCAAGAGGAGGATAGGAATTTATTTGTTAGTCCTCCACAGGTTATTGTTGATTGTTTGTAGTTAAGAGGAAAAGGTTGCATACTAGATTTATCTTAAACTCGGACTAAAGCTTATATTTAAATGTAGATGTGAAGTTAAATTATCTAGAATGATCGGGGGAGAGAAGAGGAAAGAGTTAGAATGATCAAGATGGGAGCTCAAGAAGAAATGAATTAGATGAAAGAAGATGTAAGGGTTAAAATGATGAAGAATGATCAAGATGAGAGATGGAAGATGGAAGAGGGCATAGATCAACTCTTAGAAGTCTCCAAGATCATATGGAGATTGGAATGGATTTATTAGGAGTTAAAACAAGCAAAATCAAGGTCCGAGAGATCACTAATACAAGCTAGGGCAAATGAAATTTCAGGTTCCAGCAGGCAAGCAGCATCCCCCTCAAGGAATCGTGCCTTTTGAAACTCTTGTTTCGCGTTTCAGTTGGCTACATCGGGAAATCAACGATATCTCTTAAACAAGAAGTCGGATTGAGGTGAAACCAATTTTGTGGGAAACTAGACTTGCAAATAGTCCTAAGTAACTGAATTCAAGTCAAAAGGGAGGTCAGATAGAGAGATATATTAATTGTTGAATAAGGGAGTGACATCATAGTCAGACTACTGACCAATCCCTCAAAGTTTTGGGTATATCTCACAAACTAGAGAATTAGATGTAATGCTGAAATCAGTGAGATTTGAAAGAAGAGTCAAAGGCTTTCCATCAAGAGTTGAATCAAATCAAAACAGTTTCTTACCAAGGAGATATGTCACTAGAAAGTGGATGATCGAGTTCAGGATCTTTAGGCAACCTGGTCAAGAAGAACATGAATTCATCAGCTGATAATGGACAAAATACAATGAGTTTGGGGTGATTATTCTTGCATTGGAAAAGAAAGACTTGAAGATATTATGAGAATGGTTGGTTTGCCTATTTGGAGCTATGTCAAGACAAGGCAGAAATCATAAGCAAAATATCCCGATTATCTGAGATGGTAGGAAAGCAGGACTTTGCCGAGATATCAAATTAAACCAAGCAAGGAATTTCACCCCAACTATCCTATGCCGAGAATAACATGTCGGTAAGTAGAATTGGATCAGCTATTCAATACAGAGATTCCTGGGTCTGTCCTGGGAACTCAAAGATAGCATGTGGAAGCAAAGCAAATGAGAGATATCAAATCTTTCAGAATATTGACAACGGCTACTCCCAGAAATATCTAAATCGGGACAACAAGTAAACCTCAGAGGCTATTCGTGATGGCACGAAGGAAGAACTTCAAGACTATGGTGCAATAGGAATGATCCTGTACATACTTGCCAAGATGGAAAGGACAAATTAAATATCAGCCAAAAGCCAAACGGCCCGAAGGATCGCGGCAAATTCAACCCAGCTGCGAGAATACGGAGAAGACAACCGGCTAAGGATCCCGGCCAAAGCTGTGGGGATCGAGAAGAGTTCCGAGATTGATGAGCTCTTTGGCATCCGGGTTTGAAACCCCGGATGTGCGACTAGTTTCCCTCGACTCGGATCATCAAGGAGCCGAGATAATATCGAAATCAGAATTACTCGCCTGAGATCTAGTTTTTCTTAAATTGAGTTCAAGCTTGTCCAGGCAGAGATATCAAGATATGTCGAGTAACTCGGATTGTGCATGTTTCGTTCTCTGACGTCTCGAAAATCGAAATGATTGCTATCAATTGATTACGAAATGGAAAACAGAACAAGACGATGACCTTAGGTGATCTCTTTCAAGCGGATAGTCAACCACGAATCATGGTTCATTAAAGCTAGTTTCAGAAACACTACATCATGGGAGATATTCGGACGACCCCAAACGCTCCAACGGTAAAATCATCAAATGAGAATCACAAAAAAATCCGATCAGTTAAGCAGATGCTTCAATGGGATTCTGCGTATCTGCAGGTCATCTTCAAGCATTATAAATAGATGAAGTACCATTGCATCAACCACAACCTTTGAGAAAAGGCGCAAAAGCCTCAAGCGAAGATACTCTCAAGAGTTTAGTTCCGCTATACTCTTGTGTGATACTTTGAATACTTTCACCTAATACTCTGCCTACTTCTTGGCAGTTCTTCAGTGTTTCTTATTATCTGCTCTTGAGAGGTTATTCTTCAATTATTATTTCCTTGTGAGAATCTCAAAGTTGTGGGACTTTGGGATTGGGTTATTGATTACAACTTGTAAGGAGTGTAATTCAAGAGAGAGAATTGCTCAGGAGTGTTCGAGTGTGTAATCATTTGATCATAAGTTAGTGGAATCCCAGTGTGTGCAGGAGTGGACGTAGGTCAAGGTTTAGGACAACGATTATAAATTGCCTTGTCTGTCTCCTCCCTCTTCTTCTTCCCCTTTTTATTTTGTGTTAAACTTGCAAAAAAATTTAATATCCCCATTCACCCCCTCTGGTAATATTAGGCTTTTCATTTGGTATCGAGCGAGTTGTCTCGGTTGGGCTTAACATCCAGGAATAAGATCATGGAAGGAATATTGCCTGATGGTGCTTCATGCAAAAGAGATGTGGAAGGCTTTAGAAATAGCATATGAAGGAACTTCTGGAATCAAAGAAAATCGCATCAATACTCTTACCACTGAGTATGATCTATTACGAATGAAGTCCGGAGAGACCATCGCTGAGTTCCAACTCCGCTACACACATCTAACTAATCAACTAGCAGCAAGCTTGTCGAATACGAGTAAGTTAAAATTCAAGAAAGACTTGAGCAAGGAGTCAACAACAACGGCAAAAGCAAAGGTATTGCTCTAAACTCGTAAAGAAAAAGAAGTCAAAAGCGAAGATGATGAGGATGATGAGGAAATAGCCATGTTCGTACGAAGATTCAAGTAATTTTACAAAAAGGATCAAGGCTTAGAAAAATAGATTCCGAAAAGAAATTCAAACAACAAAAGTGACAAAGCTCAAGTCATCATTACGGAATGTGAGAAACCGGACACTTCAAATCGAGAATGTCAGTGAAAGACAAAGAAAAGAAGAATTTGTCGATTCGAAGAAGGCCTATGTGCTGCCATATGGGAGACGGACTCCTCGAGCGAGGAAGAAGATGAGGAGAAAGAAGAAGGCGCCAATATACGCTTGGTAGCGAAGAAGAAGAAAACAAGAAAATGAAAAAGAGGTATTTGATCCTGAACTTACTTTTGATAAATTACTTTCTGAATACAATGAGATTGCAAGGGAACTCATTAATACCAGAAAGGAAAACAAATTGCTTAAACAACAAACAAAAAACCCACTTCTTGTTTCAAATTGTGGAAACTCTGCTTGTCCTGATAAAAATACAAAACTTACTTATGATGAAATGTTTACTGAATACAACCTTGTTCAACATGAGTTTGAAGAACTTGCGGAAAAATATTGTGTTTTGAAAAAGAGGAATACAACTCTTGAACAAGTAGAAAATCTTTCTTCACTGAAAATATCGTATGTGACAAGTGTCCTATTGCGGAAAGAAAAATGAGTATCTTACAAAAACTCTTGAGAAATTTACTAAAGGTAGTGAAATGCTAAATGTTATTCTAAAAGATCAAAGGGTCACTAATGATCGATCAGGTATAGGATATAATCCTATTTTTGACAAAAAGAAAGGAAAGAAGAAAGGACGGTGAAAAATCTTATTTGAACTATTTTCAAATCAGTTCACATCTCAAATCCTTTTGCTCATTGTAATTACTGCAACCGAAAGGGACATAGTACTTCTTCCTGTTTTCACAAAAAGGATGGAAGAAATAAACCTGTTGGCAATTATCAATGGATCCCAAAAGGAAAATATGTTCCTATGGCCCAAACTAACCCCAAAGGACCCAAGAAAAGGTGGGTACCTAAAACCTAACTTTTGTTTCAAGTTTGTTTGAGAGCATCAAAAATAAACAAATGGTACATTGACAGTGGATGCTCCAGACACATGACAGGGAAAGACCTCTTGGAATTGGTGAAATTGGTACAAAAGATGGACCCATGATCAAAGATGTCTATTTTGTAGAAGGTCTCAATCACAACCTCCTAAGTGTAAGTCAAAGTGATGACAAAAATAATTGGATCATCTTTGACTCAGAAGAGTGTCTCATTGTCAATAAAGATGATCTTCCCATCGACAAAGGTAAACTTAAGATATTGTTTAAAGCTCCTAGAGAAGGTAAGCGCTATACATTAGACTTACCTAAAGTTACTTAGAAAAATGTTTTGTTAGCAACTTGGATGAAAGTTGGCTATGGCATAAGCGTCTGGCTCATGTCAACATGCTTCGATTAGACAAGTTGTTAAGAAAAGATTTAGTTATTGGCTTACCTAGATTACGATTTAAAAGCGACATGATTTGTGATGCCTGTCAAAAGGTAAACAAACTAAATCATCTTTTAAAAACAAATTTGAAATTTCTACAAATCGACCTCTTCAACTACTTCATATGGATTTGGTTGGTCCAGCTAGAGTCAAGAGTCTTGGTGGAAACTTATATACTTTAGTTATTGTTGATGACTTCTCTCGATTTGCTTGGACTAGTTTTCTATCTTCAAAGGATGAAACATTTGATATGTTTGTTATATTTGCCAAGAAAGTACAAAATGAGAAAGGTATGTGTATTTGGGCTATCCGAGTGATCATGGAGGAGAATTTGAGAATCAAGCCTTTCAAAGAATGCTGTGATGCTCACGGAATTGACCACAACTTCTCGGCTCCAAGAACACCACAACGAGAATGGTGTGGTTGAAAGGAAGAATCGTGTACTTCTTGAAATGGCCCCCGCTATGTTAAACGAAAATCAAACATCACAAGTATTTTGGGCGGATGCAATGAGCACGGCCGTTATATATCAAGCCAGAGCCTATATGAGAAAGAAGGTGAATAAAACACCTTATGAGCTCTACAAAGGGGGAAAACCAAATCGTCCCATCTGCGCGTCTTTGGTCTGTTAGATCAAGTAATAGGCGATGTGAGTCAAGGGGTAAGAACAAGAAAAAGTACCTTAAATGAAGTAACCTTCTCTGCTTTTATTTCTCAAATCGAACCCTCTAAAATTGATGAAGCCCTTTCAGACAATGATTGGGTGATAGAAATGCAAGAGGAGTTACATCGGTTTGATAGGAATCAAGTTTGGGATTTGGTACCTAGGCCTAAGGACCATCCGGTCATTGGCACCAAATGGGTATTCAAGAACAAACGAGATGAATCTGCAATAATTGTTCGTAACAAAGCTAGATTAGTGGCTAAAGGTTACAATCAAGAAGAAGGAATTGACTATGAAGAAACCTTTGCTCCAGTAGCTAGATTGGAGGCTATAAGGGTTCTTTTAGCCTTTGCCTGTGTTAAAGATTTCAAACTCTATCAAATGGATGTCAAAAGTTGCTTTATTAAATGGCTTTATTCAAGAGGAAGTTTATGTTGAACAACCTCCTGGTTTTGAAAATGAACATCATCCCGCCCGTGTCTATCGATTAAAGAAAGCTTTATATGGTCTTAAACAAGCTCCTAGAGCTTGGTATGAAAGACTAAGTAAATTTCTATTAGATCAAGGGTTTATTAGAGGCAAGGCGGATACAACATTGTTCATCAAAACTAACAAGTTAAATGAAATTTTGATTGTTCAAATTTATGTTGATGATATTATCTTTGGTTCTACTAATGATGCTCGGTTGTGTGAAGAGTTTTCAAAGATAATGCAGAATGAATTTGAGATGTCAATGATGGGTGAGTTGAACTACTTCCTTGGTCTACAAATCAAACAAAGAAAGGATGGAATCTTCATATCACAAACCAAGTACCTTCGTGATCTACTCAAAAGTTTGGATTGGAACATTGTAATGGTGCCGACACCTGATGAGTTCAACGGCATCTTTGGATCTTGATGAAGAAAAGGGCAAGGACTTCAATATTACAAAATATAGAGGAATGATCGGATCATTGCTCTATCTTACAGCAAGCCGCCCTGACATTCAGTTTAGTGTGGGAATATGCGCTAGATTCCAATCCGCTCCTAAAGAGTCACATGTTGAACACGTTAAAAGGATCTTTCGTTATCTATCAGATACAAAAGAGCTTGGATTGTGGTTTCCAAAAGGACAACAAGAGTTCTTGGTAGCCTATTCAAAAGAAGATGTCAAAGTCATGTTCATCCCAACACATTTGTGACTTGTGACATTTTCACCAAACCATTGGCCAAGGATCAATTCAATTTCATTAGAAGAGAATTGGGAATGGTAAATCCCAATGAACTCGTAAGTAACCAAAATGTTATTAATTATGTTTTGATGATTATGAGAAAACTAACTTAAGCATCGGAGTGTCCCACATTTTTGTTTTGCGGGATGTTCTATGAGTAACGTTAAAATGCTAATACTCGAATATATGTAGCAATACTCGAGACTCCATGTACAACCATCTCTTCTTTACTTCAACTTTTTGCTAATGACAAATAAGGGGGAGAGAATGGCAAGAAAAATATACTGGGTTTATTAGCTTTTCATATTCATAAATATTTTTCTCAAAGTATTTGCCATCATCAAAAAGGGGGAGAATGTTGGGATATGATTAGTTTTGATGATGTCTTATATAGATGTCATTCTTAAGAGCAAAAAGGTTGCATACTACATTTTATCTTATACTTGGACTGATTCTTATATTTAAATGTAGATATGAAGTTAAATTATGTAGAATGATCGGGAGAAGAGAAGAAGGAAAGAGTTAGAATGATCAAGATGGGAGCTCAAGAAGAAATGAATTGAATCAAAGAAGGCGTGAAGTTCAAATGATGAAGAGATGATCAAGATGAGAGATGGAAGATGGAAGAACTTGCTTAGATTGACTCTAGAAGTCTCCAAGATCATATGGAAGTTGGAATGGATCAATTCGGAATTAAAACAAGCAAAATCAAGGTCCAGAAGTCAAAACTCGAGCCACAGGAAGCACTGGCTCGAGCCGGGAATTTTGCCTCGAGTTTACCTCAAAACTCGAGCCAAACACTATTGGCTCGAGCCAATCGTGCCTTTTCAGCACCTCTGTTCTCGCGTTTCAGCTACGCGACCTCGGTAAATCAACGATATCTCTTAAACCAGAAGTCGGATTAAGGTGAAACCAATTTTTTAGGAAACTATACTTCCAAACGGTCCTAGTCGCACAAGATTCAAGTCCAAAGGAGGTCAGATGAGAGAGATATTAATTGTTGAATATGAGAGTGACATCACCGTCACACTACTGACCAAGCCTCAATGTTTTGGGTATATCTCACAAACTAGAATTCCGATGAAGCTGAAATCAGTTCCATTTGAAAGAAGACTCAAAGGGATTTCCATCAAGAGTTGAATCAATCAAAACGGATTTCTTACCAAGGAGATATTTCCCTCGAAAGTGGATAGTCAGTTCAGGATGCTGGAAAACGCTGGTCAAGAAGAACATGCATTCATCGATGATAATGGACAAAATACAATGAGTTTGGAGCTGATTCTTCTTGCATTGGAAAGAAGACTTGAAGATATTTATGAGCATGGTTGGTTTGCCTATTTGGAGCTATGTCAAGACAAAGGCAGAGAGCATAAGCAAAATATCCCGATTATACTGAGATGGTAGGAAGCAGAGACTATGCCGAGATATCAAGTCGGCCAAGCAAGGAATTTACACCGACTATCCTATGCCGAGATAACATGTCGGTAGCGGGTGGATCTGCTATTCAATACCGAGATTCTAAGATTCTATGCCGAGACTCGAAGATAGCATGTCGACAAAGCAAATGCCGAGATATCACGTCGGTCAAGAATATTACAGCTGGCTATCCAAATATCTCGAAATCGGGACAACAAACTACACCGGCCATTCGTGATGGCACGAAGGAAAGAACTCAGATTATGGTGTCCGAATGATCTCGTACATACTTGCCGAGATAGCAAGTCGGCAAATTAAATATCCCGACCAAAGCCAAACACGGCAAAGGATCGGACCAAATTCAACAGCTGCTGAGAATGCGGAGAAGTCAACCCGGCTAAGGATCCCGAAAGCTCGGCAGGATCGAGGAAAGAGTTCGAGATTCATGAGCTCTTTGACATCGAGGTTTGGGCTTACGGATGTGCGACGGTTTCCCTCAACTTGGATTATCAAGGAGCCGAGATAATATCGAAACCAAATTACCACCGAGATCTAGTTTTGCTTAAGCCGAGTTCAAGCTTGTCAAGCCGAGATATATCAAGATATGTCGAGGAGTAACTCGGACAGTGCATGTTTCGTTCTCCGACGTCTCGAGAAATCAGAAATGATTGCTATCAATTGATTACGAAATGGAAAACGAACAAGACACTCGAAGTCGTAGGTGATCTCTTTCAAACGGATGAGTCAACCACGAATCATGATTCATTAAAGCTATTTTTAGAAACACTACATCATAGGCGGATATTCAGAATATGTCAAAGCTCCAATGGTAAAATCCTTGAATGAGAATCATGAAGAAATCCGATCGATTATGAGCTTCAATGAGATTCACAATCGGCATACGCAACGGTCATCTTCAAAGCGGTATAAATAGATGAAGTACCATTTCTTTCAACACAACCATCTACAGAGCAAACGCACAAAGAGAATCGAAAGATACTTACGAGAGTTGTTTGTACAGTGACAGGATGGGGTTTTTATACCCTCGTCCTAATACGTTTCTTTAATGAGTAAGGGCTAGTAGCCCCGTTTTACACCAAAAAAAATGACTGACGCTGCCTACTACGGTACTACCCAAAACACAAAAACTGTTGTGAAGATAAACCCAATTACCATACAGTAGTATATGCCAAGACTTCTATATTTAGGTGGTTATGAAGAATAAAATGGATCTCTGCTTGTGACCACGTTGGTTCTCATAAAGGTCAATATTGTCGGCTTTGTTCCGTGTTTCACAGGCTTTCCCATTCTCCCCTCCTTACTCCCTCAAATTATTCTCTTCCTCCATTTATCCAACAAATTTAACACTCTCACGCTTCTCTTCACACTTCTAGCCCCCTTTTTCTTTTAATAATAATAATAATAATAATAATAATAATGTTCTTACCCCTCAAATTAGTATAATGATCCGTCAACATGATTTGACACAAGTTAATATTAAATTTATGTTATACTATATCATTTAAAATTACCATTCATTTCAAATTTATACATACATATATATATTTTCAAGCAGTAGAAACAACAATAACAATGACAAAGTTTTATTCTTCTAAATGGGGTCCGTTACATAGATCACACAAAACTATTGACCAAACATCTAACTACCATATAAATATATATATCTTAGCCCTCCTCCCCTCCGTTGAAGAGAATACCACAAGTACACAAAGAGTTAATTGTTAAACTACAATTTACTTCCTAACAAATAGAAACTAAGACTATCAAGGAAATGCACAAATCAAATTGTAATTGCCATGACCTCTAAGAAGTGCAAAGAAATCAGAAATTTTGAAAAATATTTTTGAAAACAATAAAATAAATGGCTACGGGACGTTGTAGCTTTGATACCAAATTGTAACACCCCAAATTTAACACCCAAAATCTTGGCCAAAACACTTGAAATATCTCTAACAAGGATGATCAACATCCAAATCATTAAAATACATAACTAATTCAAATTGAAATTCATTTTATAGTCAACATAAAATTCCCAAAATATTTACAGTGTCAAAAAAAATTTCTAAAATATTTCAGAGTTGATAAATTGGGGAAATATTATAGTCATGACAAATACAAATGACATAGTATGAACTATAGGAGTACAAAAGAGCCTTCAAGGCCCACTCTATAGGTTCTTTCCTTGCTCCCTACTAGAACAATCACACGAAAATTGTTATTATAGGGTGAGATTTGACATCTCAAGAACTAACGAAAGTTTCTACCGTACACAAACAAATCACATATGACAAAAACAAGAGCCGATTACATATATATTTGTATATATCATAATTTCATCCATCATAATTATCAATATGTCAATGTGAAACGTACTATTATACAATATGCAATATGCACCTCCCTTATATCACCGTCCATCTCAACCACGACTGGAGCCATAGGCTAACACATAGTCCAATAGAAACTCATCCATTTGACTGGATTGTCCCAAGCTCACCAAAACTTAAGATACACCCGCCAAAGGTATGAGAGCTTAAGCATGGACTATGGCTCCTCCTTAAAAGAATACAACTAAGGAGGTGTCACATGTCCCACAACTCCAATGCAATCCCGGCAAAAGGAAAACATGGAAGAAGGGGCTCGACAAGTGTCATCCATCGTGGCCGAGAGTGATGACATACCACGTGGTAAAAGACCTCAACATACAAATCCCTCCTTACTTCAACCCATCACAAATACAGCCGCTATGACAAATATGTTCAGAAACAATAAATCATGCTTCAATTCATATAAAATATTAATTTACAATACATACACATATACATATGATTGATCCTTTAATTTTTAAATAAAATATAGTTACTCCCAATCACACACAATTTACAAGTATATGGAAGAATATTCGCAGTTACCCGTTACTTCCTAGCTTGTAGGTAATTAAACAAGAGTTACTCCAAAGTTCTCAATGAGAGTCTACAAACATTAAACATGAATATCTGTCAATATTGTACTCAAAACTATCCTAAAAGTTTCTCTAATACTACTCCAAAGCCTTAAGCTACCCTCTAAAAATTTTATCAATAACAACCTATTTGTTAATTATTATTTTATGATATGGTACGAAGGCAAAAGATTTTAATATGAAACCATGTATGTGTGTGTGTGTGTGTCTATATATATTTATTTAGATGTGCAGTAGTATTTATATGACAACAAACCCTTTCATTTTCTTTTTCTTTCACTTGTGCAGCAACATTTTCTTTATGTAATACCCTAAAATCTGACTTAGGGTAAAAAAATCATAAAATGAGTAAATAATACCTATTAAAAATAGGTGAATATGAGGTCTCGAGCACCTTGTATTGAGTTTACCTTATTGTCAGGGTAATTTCTCTTGAAATTAGATAAATTGCAATTAGGTCCCTAAAATGTTGAAAATTGCATATAGGTCCCTAAAATACATTATGGGTTATAAATACCCCGCTGAAAGCTATAAAGGAGGCAAGTACAAATCTATTTGAAATAGGGAATGATATTGTCCCTAATTTAGGTAATTTATTAAGTTACAAACTTGGAGAAATTGTAGAAGAATACTCAAAAAGTAAGGAAATGACCGAAATACCCCGTAAATGGTAAGATAATGCAGGAGACATGAAATCAATACAAAAGTATGAAGGTAATGAGGTGTTCTAAGTAAGAAAATTATCAACTTGTGATAATTAAGTAATTAAGTAATATTGGGCTAATTACTTAAGCATAAGCAAAGGAAATTCAAAGATAATTATGTAAAACCCTAAAATTAGTGGTTTTTGGCCAAGAATTAGTAAAAATATATTTACTAATTAATTGTAAATTTTGGACAAAAATAGTTGAGTTTAGGTATTTTTAAGCCTAAATACAAGTTTGGACCAATAGGAAAATTATGTAAGAAATTATATAAAATAATTATTAAATAATTATTTTATATTAAATAAAATTTAAAACGAAAATTTAAAAAAAATAAATAAAAATGAAAAATGAAATAGAAGAGCAAGTTGTGCAAGTTGCACATATTATATTAATATAATTAAATTAAAGTAAAAATATAAATAGTAATTTAGAAATTAGGAAACGGATCCTATCTAGAGATCTAGGAATGGGAATTCCAAAGTCAAGGTAAAATATTGATCAGTGGGATTTTATCTTCCGTTAAACTCTTCCTAAGTTAATTCCGAGCCGTTTCATGCATTTTCCTAATAAAACAAAATAGGAAAATGCATATAGGCATATTTTTGGATATGAAGAAAATAAATTCTAACTCAACATCTAGGAATGAGTTTGAATTTATATGGACATATTTGGAATCAGTGAATTATTTCCAAGAGATTGGTGATTTTAAATGCGTTCAAACCGGACGCTTCGGACACGTTTTCGAGAAACTTCAATTGGACGGTTGGAACCCCTGTCTAAAGTCAAAATTCAAGTTTAAATAGATATTATTGATGAGGAAGAGAAGGTCTTCAAAGTTGTAAATCCATAATTTTGAGATTTCTTCGAAATTACGCGAATCGCACCGACGGAGTTTTATCTGTATAACACCTTCTTGGACAAGATTACATCATCATTAATGATGCAATTTGGAGCCACCTAAGGGCTGTATGTCGACCAACAGCTCCAAGGGGTAGGATTTTTCCATTTAATACAAGTAAAATCCAATGGTTGAGATCAAAGTGAAAAATGACCATTTTGTCCTTCCTTTCTTCTATAAATAGGTAGCTCCTTCATAAATTTTCACACCATTTCCTCTTGAGATTTTTGAACCTAGAGGGAGAAAGAAGAGAGAGAAGCTCTGGGAAATTCTCGGCAGCAAGCTCGGGTAAGTTTTCCTAAGATCGAGCTTTTAGTCTTCATAGTTCTTTCAATAGTTACGGGAAGAAAATTTGTCAGAGTAACGAAGTGCTGGCGAAATTCCGCCAATTAGGGGTATAGGGGCAAAATGGTAATTTTTACCCAAAATGCCAGATATAGTACCAAATCACTAATAAAAGTGATATTACTCTTATAGGACGTCAGAAACTCTGATTTGCTGTCGTTACTACCTGTCCGACAGACGCTTTACTGCTTTTGTCAAAACGACCGCTTTTCCGTAAAACGCATGTAATACCGTCAATGAAGGTACGTCTCGCATCGTAACCTTAACTCGATATTTATGGTATGCATGTATGTGCTATGTGTAGTGTATGTGGTAGTTGATTGCTCTGCGATATGTTATGTACCGTTGATATGTTCACGCCATGCTGGCCACACATTATATGTGCTATTGGGATTCGATCACATGGGCCAAACGTTGCTAAGGGCCATACGTTGCTAAGGGCCACACATTTTATGTCTGTTAGAATACGTTGCTAAGGGCCACACATCTCGCCTGGGGCTTATGTGCTATTGGGATGCGCTTCTTTGTATGTGATACTTATGTTGTTAGTGATGTGAATGTATGTAATGCATATGTTGTGTATGTAAATATGAGATTAACTGCTACCCGAGGTCCGAATGCATCGGATCTCGCTCTTAACTTAGCCAGGATCGGGTGGACCGAGAATCGAGAAGAAGGACAAGCAAGACGCGTAGAGTCCCATCGAAGACTCCTTTCTGTCATTTCTTTGAAACACTTTTGTGTCGTTGCTTAAACAGCAAGACATGCTACCATGGGTATTTTAATATATATATCAATTACTCAATCGCTCCGGTGCTCTACTCTGATCATTTTGAAAGGATGTTTTAAAAAAATTTACTGCTTTTGAAAAGTCGGGATGTTACACTTTATATCGAAGGTTTTCTTTCTCTTTCTTTTTTTCTCCTATCATATATCTAGCGTCATTTACAAGCTATTTTGTTTTCCATGTACAGCGTTTCAAGCAACAACTTCTCAAGGTTTTGGTTCCTTATGTAAGTATATGCCTAACCGTGAGCCTCCCTATATGCAAAGATATGTATGTATATATATATATATATAGGCATGATGACCACATATATATTTTAGTCTAAGAACGTGTGTGTATAAAACAATGAGCTTTTCTTCTTTCTCATTCCAAGAGCAGCGAACACACACATATATATATATAGGAATATATAAATACAACACGCACAACAACTCTTTTCTCTTTATCATTATGGTTCATATATTTGTTATGACAATAGCTTCTTTCCCGTAGCATTTTAATCACACCGTAAGCTCTTATACACCTATATATACCCATGTATTATTAGTTTCCTTTTGCTTAGTTTTTTTCTAAGGTTCATGTGACTATATAAAGCTAGCTTTGCCTTCTCTCTTTATATAGCTTTTTTTTTTTTATGGAAGACAATAGATTAGGTTAAGTCATGTATAAAGGGCTATTGGGTTTGAGAAAATATTTGGGCTTGTATTGTTGTTGGGTGAATAAAAATGAGTTGGGTTTGGTGATTTAATTGGTTGAAGCTTATTTGTAGATTAGGACCATGGCTTATATAATTGTAATTATTGGAAAATAAATAAATCCTTAATCTCATATAAGGATTTTTCTTTTCCCAATTAATTCCTCTAAACCATTAAATTCTAAAATTTCTAGGCCTACATTATTCCTTAAATTATTCTTTTTCCCAAAATAAATTAAGGGAAGAATAAGCATAACTTTCCAATAATTATTCTTATAATTCTTTAAACCACCAATTACATAATTAATTTCCATAAAATATCCAAATCTCAAATCCCAAAATTTGGGATGTTACACTTGAGCTTCTAGGTATATTCCTATCCTAGACGCAAATTAGATTAAAACTCAATTTCACATTAGATTTAAACCTAATTCCACATTATTTAGTCCCAAGGTCAATTTAGGATTCCCTCTTCCAAGTTCAACCCTAAATCCCCAAAACATGCTCAATGGTGGCCACTCACTAAGCAATAACAATAAACACAGGATTAAATAAACTGAATTAAATTAAGCAAAACTAATTAATGAGAATAATCTCTAGAACCCAAACAAGTTTATAGGTCCTCTAGGTTGAAAGAGAATTAGTTCTCTTGATCTGCTCCT
This sequence comes from Acacia pycnantha, assembly GCA_025563575.1. Classification (NCBI taxonomy): domain Eukaryota; kingdom Viridiplantae; phylum Streptophyta; class Magnoliopsida; order Fabales; family Fabaceae; genus Acacia; species Acacia pycnantha. The sequence goes on from JAMWYP010000837.1 coordinate 19,169, forward strand.
CGTTTCTCTTCTCCTCCTTCCTCTCTTCATATATATAGCCTAAATATAACTTGGGTCATGGGTCACTGATTCTTCTTTTCTTATTAAAAAGATATAGTATATCTTGTAATCAACTCCATCAGATCACGCAATTGATTTTGTTTCTATTTTTCTTGCGTGGGACCACCGAGTTTTGGCCGATTGTATATCCTCTTGATGAGTTTGGTGATTGCATATCATTTTAATTGCCTTTTCTACTTCTTTCCAAATCACTAATATTTCCTACACAATAAAAGTAGGATATGAATAGATTTTATGTCGATTTATTCCTTGATCCTAAGTTTGATTCAGATGATGGAAAAGTTTATAAAAGATAATTAAATAGGTATATAATATCAATAAATCCAACTAATTCTCATAAAATATACACCTATTTAATCATAAAATATATACTTATCGGTTTTGGTCCTAATTATAGGACAACATTCTAATTTTTGTCAATTCTTCCTAAGATACCCTTATTTTATTCTCTCAAGTGTGTTTGGTTTTTGGTGAGTATATGTAAGTGGGTGCATAGACTCTTTTAATTAATAAAACTTTTAGATATATATGTGTGTATCTATGTATGTATATATGTGTGTGTCTACACACAAATATATATAGACACACACACACTCATGTGTGTGTGTACAAATATGTATGTATGCATACATGTGTATGTCTACACACAAATATATATAGACACACACACACACAAAAATAGGTGTGTGTACATATATAATATGTATATATGTGTGTTCGTCAATATATGTATGTGTGTACATATATAAACGCAAACATATATATCTCTGTGTGTGTGTGTGAGCATATATATGTGTAGATAAACGTGCACACACATACATATATGTATATATATATCTATATGTATACACACACATATTACATATAGTAAGACTATTATTTCAATTAGATAGCATGTGAAAAGGAAAATTCAGGACGGAGAGGTATGTGGCAAAAGTTTTGATTCACTTTTATTTATGTCATTTTAAATTTATATAAGGGCATTTTAGAAAAAGGAGTAAAATTAACTAATTTAACTTCTTTCCTTAATCTCCTCAAAATTAGTTAAATATGTCTTATAATTAGGACCGGAGGAGTATAATTTTTGTGCGTCGAACGGTTCCAAACCCGGGGATTTAGTAAATAGTAATACCAGAGTGGATTGTTTTTGGAGATAAGATGAGTCACGTTAGCTGTCAACGATATACATTCTATTGTTTCAAATCTTGTTTTGGGAGAAATAACACAGTTCTTTCAAATATGTGTATCACTGTTTCAAATCTTGTTTTGGGAGAAATAACACAGTTCTTTCAAATATGTGTATCACTGTCAGTGACTTGTTTTAGCCATGAGAGTGTCCTGACCATATAGTTCTGTTCTGCTATTTGGTTAATTTGACTCTTAGATGGGTATTAGAATTTCAGTCTCAGGTGTTGCAGGATTGGATATATCAACTTTGTAATGATAATACTCACAATTCATATCTCCACTTTTTACCATTCCATATTCTACACACTAAATGCTCTTAGCTTTCAAGTCCCTGATTGGCGCTGGTGGCTGCTTTGCTCATGCCACTACAAGTATCCCTTTATCAAGTTTCACTTCGGCTTCCACCCTAATTCTTGTTTTTGATACACTTTAGCACCCAACCATTAACTAAACTTTATGTCTTTCCAGCAGCCTATAGGACTCAGGTATCTTCATATTATGCTACATAAACTAGCACAAGTATTTTCATATTATGCCATAATTGATTTTTTTGGTCTTTTCATTCTATTTTTTTCCCATTACCACTTACCAGTGTTATATTTTTTGCCAACATTGTTATGTTAATGTTGGCAAAAATGCAGTTTTGGTGAGTAGATGGTGGAGTGGAATATGAATTACCCATCTCAATGAAAAATTAAAAAACAAAAACATGGCTATAGTCATCACATTACACAGGTGGCACTTCCTTATTCCACATAAAGGTCAATGTCGGTGGCTGTGTCGCACTCTCCCCTCCTTAATTACTCCCTCACATCGCGCCCCACTTCACCTTGTACTACTCATTTCGAAATTGATGGTGTAACTTTTTATACAATAATTATCTACAAGCTATACGAACAGGTAATCTTTTATCAGATTATTTGTTTTTTTAATTATTTTATATAATTGCCACTACTTCTGTTTCTATCTTCCTCTATACTTTATATTATTGGAGCGAATTTTGATTTTGATAGAAGACAAAATGACATAAATACTGGCTGCTCTTTAATCCAACTTCTAGTCTCAAAGTCTCGTTCGTCTAATGTACACATATTTCTGTTCATTCCTAAACAGCACAAATCATGTGCTTTAACTATTAATTTGTGTGTGGATAAATAAGCTAATTCTTGACTGTCAAAATTATCAAAGAGTGGATTTTTATTGTGATGAAAGACAAAATGATACCACTACTTAAAAGGCAAAATGCTTACAAAGTACTAAAGAAAATGCAGCAGATAAAAGAACGAAAATATTGACAATACACGGAGTAAGGAACACAAGAACACCATCACGGAGTAAGGAACACAAGAACACCATGAACCGGTCGTGGCCGGTACAACAAAATTATCAAGTGCCGGGAGATCGATGCTGTTGATCTGTGGAGGCTGTGTTGTGGAGATATCAGAAAAGCTTACCTCAGTTGTCATCTAATTAATGTCCATGTTTAATCTTTAGCACGAACACCTGAGTTAAAATTCATCTTCACCAGACGGAAGTTCGTTGAGGTCAACAGTAAACCTCCTACATTTGACTGCAGAGCTTCGCATTTCTTGTCTCACCAGAAGCATTTTCAAAAGCCTCCTGGCCTTTTCCACCCTTATCAGCTTCATGATTCGGGTCACCGGAAGGAAGTTGGTTGAGATCCAATGTAGGCCTCATACGTTTCACTGCAGCATTAGAGGACTCGGCAGCTTCACGTTTCTTGTCTACAGCAACAACACCAGAAGCTTCAAAAGTCTCCTTTCCTTTTCCACCCTTATCAATTTCAGGTTTCTTGTCTCCAGCAGCAACACCAAAAGCTTCAAAAGTCTCCTTTCCTTTTCCACCCTTATCAGCTTCATGATTCGGGTCAAGTTCCTGTGCTTGAGCCACACCAAGCAGCTTTCTAAGCTCTGAAACGTTATTCTCAGCCACACCGAGCAGCTTTCTAAGCTCTGAAACGTTATTCTCAGCCACACCCAGCTGCATTTGACGCTGTGAAACTTGATTCATAGCCATAGTGAACATCTTTTTTTGCTCTAAAACTTGATAGTGCAGATGCGATATGACCCCAGCACTTCCATTCACTGGATATCGCAGTCTAATCTTCGCTTCGTCCACTAAGCTGGTCACTGCCTCTCCCCTCTGGTTAACTTGAAGCCCCTGTTTGACAAAAACAATGATCAGTTTATAGTTTCCTCGTCTTCTCTGTTTTTGGAGCAGAAAAGCAAATAGAAACAAGAAAGGTAATATGGAAAATGATGAGAAGAACTCAATTGAACCTAAAAATTCCAAATTGGAGGGGACATTTTCTTGTTTTTTACCTCCAACAATTTTCTGACTTTGCTAGCACCAAAGACTTTGTGGACGACGGCAAATTGAGGATCATCGGCAGGGAAATAAGGAGCGAAGAAGCAATCTGCATCGCATCGGCGTCGGAACAACTGGCATGCAGCGCAAGGGGAAGAGCGTTCCATTTTAAAACAGAGGAAGAATGAATGTAGCAGAAAAGTGAAAACACTGGGATGTGCCTATGGAGGCCGATGACGACTCTATTTATAGAGGCCAACGGCAGCTTCTTTTTCTTTCTTTCTTTTTTAGTACTAACACAAGTAGTGAAACAACACATAGTTGTCTCACCTCAACTGAGACACCCTAAGCTATCACCTATTCACCTCAACAGACAAACTAAGAGTGGGGCCTAACCTTTCCTTATTGGCTTTGCTTTTAGGCCTTTAGGATCTTGTCGCTTCTTTCATTCTCGCTTGTTGGGTTTTTTCTATGATCCATCTTTCATGATTGGTGCTGAAGATTATTCCTATTTTGCCTTGCTTTCTAGAGTTTTTCAGTTGGGTGTTCTAACTAAATGCAACATCATTTTGTCTTGAATGAAAAAAACACACAATTATTATCTAAACCAACAATAATATATATACTAATATTAGATTATACTTAAAATACCTAAGAAAAGTTGGAATTAGATTATGAGGGACTAAGGTAACCGGTGCGGGGTCTCTCCATTTAAGTAATCTATGAAATAACTAGGCTTGAACGTACATAATCTATTATGATGTCATTATAGTGTGTACGAGGTAATCAATTAAATTGGAGAGACTAAGGTAGAACGGAATGTCTAAGTACCACATTATTGAGGAGTAAGTGGTCTGGGATATACTGTGGGGCACTTAAGTGGGATGAGAGACAGCCATCAAAATCCTTGATTGAAGGTTTGCATGATTCTTATGAGGTACTTGATGGCCTCGCACACGACTGACTATCAACACCCAATGCTCTTGTTCAATAACATGCACAGGTTGGAATAATCTCTGGAAATATGCCGATCATGAGCCTCTTTATCTTTGAAAATGACAATAATTAAAAACTTGAGAGCGAGGGTGGGTGGAAGACGAGTCATGTGGGTCCTTCTCTCTCTCTTCAGGTTACCAGCCATTTATCTTAGTAGTGTTTATACCCTTTCGTTTAATCTCTCTCCACTCCCACCTTTAATTTCACGTTTCTGGTAATTAAGTTTTTAGGCGGATAAGCAGGTCCCACAGAAAAGAAAATAGAGAAAGATTTATGGGTCAATATGACATAATTACTAACATTACTCTATTTTTTAAAAGATTGTAAATTTACTGATCTATACCCTTCAAAATTTAATTGTGCAAGATATTTATAACCAAAAGCTATGTTATTAAAACTTAGAAGAAATTGACTAGACACACACCCACTCCTCTTTCTTGAGAAATCTACTATATATATTACAAAATGTTGTGAAGTTTTCACACATGAGCACCGAGTGTCTGAAAATTTTGAAATCACAATATTATCCGAAATTTTTAAAAATGATTCAATGTTACCTCATCATTAGGGAAGATGATTCTCTCCTCATCATTTTTCTCATTTTCCTCATTAGCCGGGTTAACCGACAGTAAAAATTAGCTTATTTTGCCACACAAAAATGCCAACTCATCACACTGCCACCTCATCTTCGTGTAACCCTTTAGTGCCGTACACATCATACAATATCAAAGAATGATGGCGCTTCCATTATCGGGAGGTTGACCAAAAGTACAAAGAGGGTAACAACGAAGTAACAACTTCTTTTCTTCTTTGTTTTGAGAAATACAGGCAAGTTAAAGTTTGAAAGGATGAGGAAGGGACTAGACCATGAAAATCTAGCCCTTAATACATCAAACTAGAAAGAAAACTAACAAAGGCAAACCATTTGGTCTCTTAAAAACATATCCAGACATCCCCGGGAACCGATTGAACTAGAATCACGTCGGCATCAATGGGAGCATCATGACCCTATTTGGTCATATAGTGGCGCATGAGATGTTGTCTCTTGGAGTATAGTGGAGCTCCACGTTCCAATCCCCGAAAAGAAGGTCTCTAGTCTCTCCAATAATGTCTCTAAGGGGATGATCCGTGTGAGAGTCTCTCATAAGGATGTTGACGAAGATCAAGAGAGTCGAGTAGAGAACGATTTTACGAAAACCCATCGATTGCCCATCTTCAAACTTAACATGATAGCATATATCTCGCTTCAATAACGGTGTGAAGGCCAAGAGACTTATAAAATCCCATCAACCAATGACCTTGAGAGTTCCTTATCACTCCTCCGCAAGTCGCTTGATGTTGGGGATGCATTGAGCCATCCACATCAATACGGGCTGTGTCTACGGGAGGGTAGTTCAAGTCTTTTCCTCACTCATGCCAAGATGAAAAATTGATGTGTTAGGGTTTGATTAGTTGTACTTTCCATGAGGAGATGGTTACAAGTGTGAAGCATCTCCTCGGTATCCATGTTTTCGCCTTGGAAAAGGAATTTGCATCTGGTTGTCAAAAGGATCCAGACCCCAAGAATATAAAATTGGCAAGAGAAGTTCTAAAACGTCCTTTTTCGTGATTGTGATTGGTGTTCCAATTAAGCCAAACACGCAAATTACCTGTGAAAAATTGAAAAAATAGTTAGGCTTTAAATCACCAATGAAGAGGTTGGCCCATTTCCATCGTTTGGTATGCTAGGGCCACCGGTGAGAGAGACATGATTTTCGCTTCTTTTAGTTTATAGAGTGGTTTAGACTTATGCCCTGGATCTAGTTTTGGACCATGAGACTTTCCAGTGGCTCTTTCCTCTTTGCTTGTGCCGTCGGTTTCACCAAGGAAACCCCGTCTTTTCTAGTTACGATTTTCTGGCAGAGTGGGTAGCTAAGTGACTCTCCATTTGACTTTTGGCTCTTTGATTCGCCAAAGCATCGCGAGATGTCGATGCGCATCCTCCTCAAGATCTCCTATCGCCGCAAATCGCGAGCTCGGCCGAAAAAAGGACGCTTTCGTCATCTTGGTTCCAGTCTTCGAGGTTGGCGTTGCTCTCTCAAATCATCCATTTGGGAAGACAAGTTCGGTTTGCCGTCGATTGACCAACATTCAAGGACCGAAGGTCTCCTCTGCCGTGGTTGTCACCGGATTATTCACCGACGACCGATTTATAGGTTCTTTGCGGAGGTTGATTTGACAAGTTTACCTCCTCGTGAGAGTCCAATGCGAACACTTGTAAGGGCAGTTCTCACGCCTATGCCCAAATCGCCCACAGTGAAGTATATCGGTGGTAAGCCCTTCGTATTCAACATTGAATATTGATCCCATTGCAATCACTTTAGGAACTAATTTTTCAGGAGGTTCGGTTCCACACAAATCCTCACAAATTTCCTTATTTGGATTTTCGGTATTGATGCTTGAAAGTCATGGAGAGTATTCATATCCACCTTGAGCGTGCGTCCAATTCAATCCCAAGCCGTGAGATGCAATGCTTATTGTAGCAAGTGCAATGGAACATCGAAATGCGAACCCAAGTTGCCACTCGGCCTAGAGGATTACGGTAAGGATTGAAGTATGGTGTCCATCGTTGAACCAAAACACGGTGTCCCTTAATCACCTGTGGACCGTCATATAGAACCTTCTTGTAATGTGACCTCCATAACTCTTGGTCTTTGAATCTAACAACAAAGTAGTTATTTGGTACATCAATAAGTTCAAGTTAGAGAACCCCCATAGCTTGATCAAGGAGATCTTTTAGGACAAAGAGGTTAAATTTCTTGTCAAGTACGGTGAGAATCAGGGCATAATTTCATGGTTCGCACCACTCATTATACTCTTCTTTAGTGCATGGCGCCACAGGTACATTTCCATAAGTTTTTTCATCTCTCGCCGATTCTTCGGTACCTTCCAACATATTTCCTTATCATTAGTGAATAAATCTTCTTCCTCCATTATATGGTTGTTGTGGGCTACTCCGTTGAATCCCATTAGGAAGCACGATAAGATGAGATTTTGGAATGCTTTCATCCTTCTTGTCTGTCATTTCCTTACACTCGAGTTCTTAGTTTGCTCAACATATTGCTCGTTTCCTTATCTCGGCATCCCATCATCCATAATAGCCTGTGGAGTTTCCTCCAATTTCTTTTTTTTTCCGGTCATCTTGCCTCTCAGCAGGTAACCGGTCCGGTAGGATTTACGTTGTCCAGCATCGGTCAATGAGAGAATTTTGGTGGAGTCCGACGAGTCCATCTTTTTTTGGAGTGTACAACTTCTGATATCAACCTTTCTCACATCACCGACTCAACCACGTGTCATTACTTTTTTGTTTTTTGTTTTTCGAATAATGCTGAACCTAGCTGGGGAGAGCGGCGGTAAGTAACACATCTGGCCCTCACCTGTGGACTTTGGGGGCCACCATCCACATGCCTCACTTCTCTTGCCATGTCAGCCTTCCTTCTTTCGTTTTCAGTGTTATGTTACAGTGACAACATGTCTTTTATCTTATTAATAATTTTATTAAGATTTTTACCATCATTTGTCAATTAAAATAGTTCAACATTTTCAACTCAGTTGTCTTTTAACGGCAATATTACCTCCGGCCTTAATTATAGCAACACTTTTATACCAAATCAGACTACAAAAATACTCTTATAGTTAGGACCGGAGGGAATAACTTATTTTTATTAAACGAGCTTATACTTTTCCATGCGTTGCACCGTAATAGTATTTCACGAGTTACTCAAACATATTTTGCTTCCTTTTGTGATACAACTTTCTTGTCTTTAAAGAATATTAAAATAGGGATAGGTTATTCTCGTCTACCTTTACCTACATCTCTCAATACTATTAGATTATAATCTCATCCAACGGTGAAAATTTGAGGCATAAAATAAACCCTTATACCCCTTATTCTCTCCTACCGCCTCCCACCCTCTCTTTCTCTCCTCATTGGCATGTATATTTGAACAAAATGAAAAGGCAAACAAATTGGGAGCAACAATATTTAGCCTTATATTTATTTGGCGGGATAGTATAAAATGATAGTTTTTTTTGGGAGAGAGGAAGAGGTAAAATGGTTTATTTTATCCCTCAAATCTTCATTGTTGGATGATATTATAATTTAATGGTATTGAGAGAGGTAGACAAAGGTAGGGAGAATAACTTATCCCATTAAAATATTACTATCAATGAATTAATATATATACGTAATATTTTAAAATTTACAAATCGTTAATTTTATTGCTCTTGGCAATCCAATTAAGAAAAGATACCGAGCTTGTGCTTCCATATGCGTTGAACGGGTGATAGTAATTCACGAATTACTCAAACATATTTTGTTTCCTTTTGTGATACAACTTTCTTGTCTTTAAAGAATATTAAAATATTACTATCAATGAATCAATATATATACATAATTTTAAAATAGAAATACATAATATTTAAAAAATTTAAAAATCATTAATTTTATTGCTTTTGGTGTCCAATTAAGAAAAGATGCCAAGTCGGTGATTTCTTGTGTGCGTTGCACGGGATGATAATACTTCATGGATTGTTCAAATATATTTTGCTTCTTAAGTGATGCAATTTTTTTATCTTTTAAGGAACATTAAAACATCAATACTAATGAAAGACTATATATTAGAAATAAAATATCAACAATGGTAAACAACAATATCCTTCTATCAATTCGGAGAATATATTACAAATAAAATCTCAACAATGTTAAACAATAATGTCTTCTAATTAATTAACATTTCTAAATATATCTTTATACACAATATTCTTGCCAAATTCTGCAAAACAAACATACATTTTAAATGCTAAACGCTTATTAACTTCAAGATGCATTTGATATATATATATTTTTTAATGCTACTATTGCTGGAAGAGTGTCTTTTAAAAAGAGGTTAAGCAGCCATGTAAAAGGTAGGAGCAAAAGTCAAAGGGTAGGATCGT
>JAMWYP010000838.1:0-28688 GCA_025563575.1 Acacia pycnantha
GTTAGACTTTTAAGAACGGACCAAAAATTTGGCCGGTACTAAAGTTTGAATAAAAAATTAATTACTTTTAAGACCAGGACATATATAAAGATCGGTCTTAAAGGTTATATTTTAAGACCGTATATGTGTATTTGTCCGGTCTTAAAAATGAAGCGACAAACGTTAACTTCACGTGGAAGCTTAGGTCACTCTCACATTGTCACTCTCACACTCTCACCCCCCGAACCCTGCTCACGTGGGAAACCCTTCTGTTCCATTACCTCTCTTCCCTGCCCTGTCTAGTCTAGCCTCATTACTCCCTCATTTTCTCGGGCATTCATCTCTTACCCCTCTTGAAAATGAACGGTGAAAATTCCACTGTGTTCTTGAAACTCCAGATCTTGGTTTACTGGGGAGGGTGGACAAACGAACCCTCTTCATCTCACATTGAGCCTCCAGTTGCCCGCCGTGGTAGAAGCGGCACAAGAATGATGGAAGTATCCCTTAGTGAATACTGGGACGAAGCTCGAGATTCTTTTTGATGAAAATTTGCAACCTTTCGGTCCTAATAAAAGCACATATACTAGTTTTGTTTAAAATCTTAGTACGCACCAAGGGTTAGCATTTTGACTGATGAGTGGAAAAATGTGGACCAAAAAACAATAAAGGATCCTATGTGGGACACTATGGCCCTTACATTCACCGTCCCAGTCCCCCGAGTTGAAAGACTCAACATTGTCTTATTGTCCATGAGGCGGTTCAGGAAGTTTAAGACCTTTCTGGCTAACACTTATATTTTTGCCGAGGAGAAGCCTGACCATCAACCCTGGGACAAGTACAAATTTCTTGATGAACAAACTTGGCAACAATTTGTTCAGAAGCGGACCACTCCTGAAGCTCTGGTGAGTTATATTTAGTTTTGTTTGCACTTTTGTTTGCTTATTAACCTGTGCGGATATGTGAATGTTACTGTGTACATCTAATCCTGTTAGTTAAATGGTTTGGTGTGTGAATAGAAGTACTGTTAGTTAGTTAGTTATTCTAATATGTGTAGGAACCATTTATGATGAATGAATGAATTGACTGAGTTGGCAACATTTCTGCAACTCCCTTTCCTTTGGTTTTCCCAATTTCTTCTACAATGCTACATCTTCCTTAAGTAAAATGTTGAAACTTGATGAAGTGAATTTGACTAATGTTTGACATTCATATCAAGCAGAAGTTCTCTAATTTCTGTTAGTGACATGGCTCGAATTCATAATTGATATATAGTTGTTTTCAATCCCATTCACAGTAAAATAAGGGAAAAATATCGGGAGATTGGGAGAAAGAATGATTGCCCACACAAGGGCTTCTCGCGACGGATATGAAAAGGCCGAAAAAGATTTGATGGCGCCCAACCGGAAGAGATTGGAAGATGAAGGCTGGCCAAATTAAGTGAGGAATCAGCGGCGAAAGATGCTACATTGAGGATGTTTTAATCTGAGATGAGCAAGATGAAGGAGGAGATGGATAAAATGAAGTTCCTCGATGAGCTCTCGCCGAGACCCAGTGTGGATCCCGGGCACCTTCAGTGCACCTATGCAGCAGCGAGCACTAGAGGGAGCTGCATTGTTGGACAAATGAGTCGAGCAACCTTGTCATCTGTATGTGGAGGATCGTGATGGTCATAGACAATTGGTTGCTAAAGGGGTTGCATCCACAACTTGGGATCAACTGCCACACCACGAACAAATGGCTGATGAAAGTCGGTGTCAGTTGAAGAGGTGATCTTTGATGCACTTTGTCCTTCTCCCAACCGATGAGTGAAGGTTGTGAGTGATGTCAAGGGAACCTTCACCTCTTGGCCAGTGAAGCTTGTAGATGTCTCTACTCCTCCTCAAGCTCCACCCCCTCATCAAGCTCCACCCTCCTCAAATCTCCACCCCTCCTCAAGCTCCACCCCTACTGCTAACTTGACGGCCAAGGAAAAAATACAAGATTTGGTAGCCCAACAATGGTTTAAAGATAAATCCTGGCCTGTCGATGAAGTAATAGGCCTCCCTCATCGGGACCGGTTTACATTGATAATGAAGATGTAGAGTCCTTCCAAGTTCTAGAAAGGAGGTTACTAGTCCATGTGTTCAAATATTTATGAAGTAAGTATCTTCTTCCTTGATTACATAATTGAAATGCAGGGTTTAGACACACATATATACATATATACTAATTCCCTCATCGATGTCATTCTTGTAGGTGCATGCGAGAAACCGCGAACAGGGCGGAACTTCGGATTTTGGATTCTTGTGCCCGAGTGTATGCAAGCACAACACTACCTCCGGAATTGAGACAGGAGTACATATCAAATAGGTTGTGTAAAGTGCAAAGAAAGATGTACTTGTTTCCACTTGGCTCGGGTACATATATACTTGTCGGCAATTCACTTAATATAATTATGCTACATATATATATATCTTTGAGTACTTTCTTGCTGTGAATTTTCAGCAACCACCTGAGGTTGGTGCGTCATGAACATGGAGTTCCATTATGTTATCTTCTTATGCTCCACTCACGGTGATCCATCGACTACGTTTGAAGCTGATGATCACCAAGTAAGAATGTCATTTTGATTGTCTTGTAAATCTAAATTGTGAATTTTCAGGTGAACATTGCGATAAATTTGTGATTTTGATGATAGTGCCATGAAGACCTTCCGTGTTGAGGTAAAAAAAAAGCGTGGTGCTTTCAGACACGGATCCTAAATGGCACAAAATTAAGGTTAGTACATAATTGGACATGGCATAATTGCCTTAGAAGTTGGTCGATAAGCTATATATGCTCTTATATATATTTATTGTTATTTTTAGACCAGTAGGCTTAACGGAAAGGATCGAACTTATGTGGCCGTCCGTCAAAACACTTATATGATATTGTGACGAGGGAAACACTAAAGTCACTTTAAGGGTAAGATGTTATGGCTGAATTCGAGTCATCGATGGCTTAATGTTACATATGAAATATGCACATAATATGTTATTTCTGTTTCGTCTTTGATGTTACGGAAGTTTGCTGTGAAGAGCCATTTGATGATGATGAAATCGAGCACATACGCGAGGTTTTGTGAATATCTGTATAAACTAGTCTTAGAAAATCCAAGTCAGACAATAATTAATGTCCTAAATTAATTCATTTGTAAATAATATATGATCTTTGTAGCAACAATAGCCTTCGTACATTTGTTTATTTTTTCGACTTGCTAATTCATTCATTTGTAAATATAGCAATGTAATTCAATAATAAATTTGTTTATTTTTACTTTTAGGAAATAATATATTTATTAAAAGTGCGGTCCTAAAGGTCTTCGTCCATTTTGAGACCCGGATATTTAATAAATATACGGCCCTAAAAGTCTTCGTCTAATTCTAAAAAATTTGGATAGAGACTTTTAGGACCGTATATTTGTTAAAAATACGGTCCTAAAAAGTCTAATCCATTTTAAGACCGTATATTTAACAAATATCCGGTCCTAAAAGTCTTCGTCTCATTCTAAAAAAATTGGGTAGAGACTTTAGGACCGTATATTTGTTAAATATACGGTCCTAAATCTTCGTCCATTTTAAGACCGTATATTTAACAAATATCCGGTCCTAAAAGTCTTCGTCTAATCTAAAAAATATGGGTAAAGACTTTTAGGACCGTATGTATGTCAAATATCTGGTCCTAAAAGTATAGAAAATATACGGCTAAAATATTAGGACCGTATATTTGTTAGTAGTCAGTCTTAAAAGTCTTCATTTTATTTAATAGATTGCCGAAACCTTTAGGACCGTATATTTGTTAGTTGTCTGCTCTGAACTTTAAATTTTAAAATAAGGCTTAATTTTTAGGACCGAGGATTTATTAAACGTCCGGTCCTAATATTCTTCATTTTAATTGAGTTGGTGACTCGATTTTTAGACATATCGTTAGGGTTCAAGGCAACCATGTTTTCGGCGTTCTTCTCCAGTTTTGTGCTTCGTTGTTCGTTTCAACTTTTACGGATGTGAAGAAGCGTCATCGGTGTCCCTTTTCTTTTTGTTGGAAAAGAAGATAGATAACGACAGCGAAAATTTTCATCACATCGGAAAAGTTGAGGGAAGACAACGATGGTCCAAACTTGAGAATAGTCGTCACTCTGTTTGTTTTTATTCAAAAGGTAAATAATGTTTTTTTGTTTTGTTTTGTATGGTCGCATAGCTATTAACTTTATTCTCGCAAATTTTTAAGATTGATCACCACGAATAGGACAATGTTTTGTTTGTTCTTGTTGTCGGAGAAAAAAGAACATAAAGTTAAAGACAAACAAGGAAGGCGATTGGGAATAAAAATTTTATTTAATAATTTTTTTCTTTTAACTTATAAGGCAACGAAACAAAAAAAAAAAAAAAAAACTTAAAATTCTAATCCTCCCCATCGTTGTCGGAGGGGAGGAAGGGTCGAGACGTCGTCATCAGGTATGGTACTCAACATCCCATTGGCGTGCCAGTACAGCACCGGCTTTACATTGTTGATGGCGTGATAGACACGAAAGCAAGTTGCCCAAGCCGGTCTATATGATCGGCGCGGGCTATCAGTGCTCCGGCATCTGCCCGGAAGTTTGGTTTAGGAGGCAGCGGAGGAGGATATGGAGGTGCTCTGGTTTCGCCCAGAAGGAGGACCTCGTCGTGGTGGAGAAGCCATTACGGTGGAGGTTCTAGGAGGAGATGGAGATGAATGTTAAGAAAGTAACAACGGGTTTAAATAAGAACCCATCCTGAAGAATGTGTGTGCAGGAAACATTAACGAGGCGCATATTTGCTCAGAATACGAGGGACGCCTAGTTGGGAAGTTTATGTGGAGCCGAAGAGACTACGAATTCATTTCAACAATGGGGAAGGGACTCTTGAAAAGAATGAACTTTTAATACCGGATCTTGTGTGAGATCCGTTCTTAAAAATATTTTTAACCAAAAAGATTTTACTTGAAAAAAATAAATTGAAATATAAAAATAAATATGAGTTTTAGGATAGGATACAAAGTAATATATCGGTCTTAAATGAGTTTAGGACTAGGATATTTGATAAAAGGACGGTCTTAAAAAGTAATTGAATTAAAAATTAGTTTTAGGACCGGATACCAAGTAATATATCGGTCTTAAATGATTACGGACGAATATGTGATAAAAAGGACTGGTCTTAAAAGTAATGAATTAAATTTAGGCCGGATATAAGATAAAAGTCGATTTTCTTAAAAGTTTGTATAAAAGTAAAATGACGAATTCATCATCGATGTTTATCTCTCTCACTCTATCTGTCTTTATATACTACACACACTACCTCTTTGTCCTTGTTAACTCCTCACTTCCTAGCTCTGCCCCAACTTCTCAAATCCTCAAACCATGGTTAGATACAAGCAAACCGCTCGTAGGGGTGCATACACGCTCAATCTCGTGCCATGGCTAGATCATTATATGGTGCGCCTCCTCCCGGCTGATCGTCGTATTGTTTCAGACTCTCGGGTCGTTGGACCCATTGTTATTTCTTCGGATGATGAAGAGATTGCTCATGCACGCACCCCCTCGATCCTTCTGACGATCCCCGTCCTTGTTTGAGTCCATCCCTCATCTTGAAGCGGCCATGCGAGATGTTCGTAATCCCCTCTCCAACTTGTTGGCTTCCCAACGCCTACCTCGGCCCCTCTCCGCTCTCTGTAATGATCCATTCATATTGTGGTGGAGAGAATAAGACAACAACTTGCTGATCTCCAGGCGGGAAATTAATGCTCTTCACGCCGAAATCGCCGAGGTTGTTCGATCGATTCTTGCGGATGATATTATTCAGCTTGTTTTCTTTTGTTTTTTGTTGTTGTTATGTATATATTCTAAAGTAATGTAAGAAACATTAAGAACACTATGAATTTTGGCTGTTCTCCAGTAATTCATTAAAGAAACTTATTCTCAATTTTGCTTTATTTTTGTCCAAAAATATCATTTATTTTATTGATTTAATATACCAATCACAAAGGCCATTAAGATGGACATTTTATTTTATAAGTAACGGTCTAAAAGATAATTTGAATTTTAGGACCGGATGTTTTATAAACCTCCGGTCTTCAAAACTTAAAAGAATCTAATAAAATTTTAGGACCGGATAATTTTAAAACTCCGGTCTTAAAATATTAGTTGTATCTTTAGGACCGGACATTTAATTAATATAAGTATTAATAAAATCCAAAAAGCTAAATAAGGTATCTTTTATCATGCGGAAAATTAAATTTCCCTCTCTGAACTCTTATCGTGCCGAAAGTGAATACTCGGGTTCCGCTGAAATTTCCATCTCGCCACCGTCGCTGCGCCGCGTACCTTTCATAAACAATCACTCTCTGGTTCCTTAGCTAAACGTCTATGAGCCGAAGCTGGCAGAGATGTTTCGGTTAAAACTTTATTACTTTCCCACTTATCGTTCTTGGTTTTTCATGGGTTTAACGAAATCGGTGTAATGTTGTTATGGGTATTCTCTGTTGTTAACGAATATTGTTTTTGAAGATTATATTTTGCACTTTAGACCTACCCAAGCTGACCAACAAGTGTTTTTAGGTTACTCTTCTTTGTCTTTATGCCAACATCAACGTTCGTGAGCGGAGAAGTAAGACAACTCGGCAAATGAATATGCTACGAGGTTAGTCCACAAGACCTTAATCCCTGCATTTAATTTCCTCGTCTTGCATTTATTTTTGGTTCTTGGATTCAATTGTGATGCATTTATGACCAAAAGTAATTCTTAATTCGTCTAAATAATATATAGGAATTCTCTCTACGGATCACGAGTTGGATAGATGCTTTACGAACGAGTATTGAATATCAGAGAATGGAGTTAGGAAATTTATAGAATTTGCTAAACAAAATGCCCATGATGATGGGGGAGTATTATTGCCCTTGTGTAAAATGAAATGTTTGAATGAGTGTCAACTATGTCCCGAAGTTATACGCACACATTTAATTTGTCACGGATTTTTGTAAGACTTATACTGATTGGGTATGGCATGGTGAACAAGTGCCATCAAAGTGAGGAAACAACATGGGGAAGTGGCCTTTGAGGACATAATGACACGGATAATGACACGGATATGGATCGCATAGAGGACATTATCCGTGATGTATGGCAGGAAGAAGAGGCTTTTGAGCGATCACATGCATATGGTAATATGTGCGAGTGATGCGGAACACCTTCTCACCCGTGGGTGTAAAAATACCAATTGTTGAACGGCGTGATTGAAATTGGTAAGCTTGAAGGCACGTCATGGATGGAGCGACAAGAGTTTTTCAGAATTGCTTGAGGCTTTGAAGGACATGCTTCCGGATGATAACGTGTTGCCACATCGCTACTATGATGCTAAGAAGATACTTTGTCCACTGGGGATGGAGTACAAAAGATCCATGCATGCTGAATGATTGTGTATTATATAGAAAAGAGTTTGAAGAGAGAGCGAGTTGTCAGATATGTGAAACCCTAGGGTACAGAGTCGGATAAGGAGCTATGCAAAAAAGTGTTGTAGTATCTTCCAATCATACCAAGGTTCAAGCGGTTGTTTTGCGAATGAAAATGATGCAAAAAATGCGAGGTGGCATGCGGATGAGAGGATTTCGGATGGGCGGCTTCGACATCCGGCCGATTCTTCTCAATGGAAGAAGATCGATCAATTATTTCCGAACTTCGGCGAAGAACCTAGGAACCTCGGGCTTGCTTGCTTAGCACGGATGGAATGAATCCCTATGGAAGCCTTAGCAGCATACATAGCTCATGGCCCGTAGTCACGATTGTTTACAACTTATCTCCTATGTTATCGTATGAAACGAAAGTACATCATGTTTGTCTCTATGTTGATTTCGGGACCAAAGTAACCCGGAAATGACATAGATGTTTACCCTAGAGCCCTTGATCGAAGACTTAGAAGAAGTTGTGGGAAGAAAATGTCGATGTTTTTGACTCTTTCAAGGAAGGAGGTCTTTAGAATGAGAGCCATGATATTTTGTAATATAAACGACTTCCCGACATTATAGGGACTTGTCGGGTATAGTGTAAAAGGCCATAAAGCATGTCAGGTTTGTTGAAGAGAGCCGCATGCTACCATCAACTTCAACATGGAAGAAAGACGGTGTATCTTGGACATAGGAGATTTCTTAAAATAGAGCCACCCATATCGTCGATTAAAAAGAAGGCCTTTTTGGTGGCCAAGAGTATGAAAGAAGCTCAGGTGGCATTGGTAGGGAGCATAGACTGTATGAAAAGGTTAAAAATATCGAGTGTCTTCTTCAGTAAGCAAAAGGAAAGAGTAGAAAAAGAAACAAATATATGGATTCTAGATGCATGTATCTTTTGATCTTCCCTATTGCCGCGTCAATCTATGAGGTTCACACCAGTTCTTGATATCAGGTCATGCATGGAGAAGAACGTATGTGATAGTATTGTGGGCACGCTTCTCAACATACAAGGTAGTTCAAGGATGGTGTGAAGGCAAGATTGAATTACCAAGCAATGGGGTCACCATGAAGACTTGTCCAAGGCCATATAGGAAGAGAACTTATTGTCCCAGATCGGCGAATCATACTTTGTCTAAGGATGAAAACGAAGCACTGTGAGTGTTTACATGGCCTTTCAAAGTTCCCTCGAAGAGGTATTCTTCAAATTTTAAGAGGCTTGTCTCGATGCTAACTGGACCTTATATACGTAATGGACATAAAGAACAGGACTTAAGTTTGATCCTTTCTACCCTCTCTCCTTGGCTAGGTTTGGTTTGAGGAGAGGAGGAGAGGAAAAGTTGAGATAGAAATTTTTTATCTAATCTTTACAAAATTACCCATAGATAATTTTCAATATTCTTAAAATAAACTCTTAATAAAAAAGAATATTTCTTTCATTAATGGTAAAATGATCAATGTCTTTCAAAAAGATTTTTTTTTCCTCTCCTCTCCTTCCCTCAAATCAAACATAAAGGTACAACGGGTGAAGGGGTCGGACTTTCTCACCTAAAGGGAGAGGGTTCGATCGTGGAGTTGATCAAGGTGTTGGGGGAGACATTCTAGGGGTCTACTAAGCAGTGAAAATGCTGGGAAGAGGTGGATGCATGTGTACTCTCTAACCCAGTATATCCTGCATACTGGGTTCCAAGCGCTCTACCCTTAAACTGTAGGTGAACTCAACCCCTTTCTTAAAATTTTCTTTAGAAAAAAACTTGACCTTTTTTTTTGGTATCTCATCTCGTTCATCGTAACTCGACTAATCTAGATTCGGGTTACGTGGTGGCAATGATGACCCTCTCACAAGTTGTAGCTCCATACAAGACGGATTAAGTGCGTTCAATGTCAGCCTCGAACCCTGCCTCTTAAAAGAAATCTAGCGCCCATTTCTCTGGATCAACCACTGTTGCCTGTTGGTAAGAAAATATAAATGTTGAAATTTTCAGCAAAATTATAAAATGAAAATCTATCTGACGAGGCATAATGGGACAACGACAGCGTGGCATTGCCTAGACGTCCCGCGAAACTATTCATTTCCGACTTCCCGCCGACCGTCGTCCACACCTTCCCCACTCCAGTCTCCACTTCTTCTACTTCCTGGTATAAAAGGATTTCTATAGCCAAAACCCTTAGCTTTCCCGCCATTGTCCCCCAATTGATCAAGAACCACTGGCAGAAACCCTAGCTTCCAGACTACCCGTGTTAGCTTGTCTGATCTCACGCTTGAGATTTTTGACTGTCCCAGTGCGTCGTGATAATGACGACTGTCCGTTCTAGAGACGTACGAGAGATTGTTGAGAAGCTCTCTTCTGATAAAGCTAAAGCTCGCGAAGTAACCTTCACTTCTTTCATCAACTATAAATTTGTATTTGTTTATTCAATCAGAATATCCCGATATAAAATCACCCAATGATCGAAGCCGTGAAACTATTTTAAACCGGGTATTACGGATGGAAATTTCGTCTTTCATGTTGTCGATGTTCAAATTTAATATTGAAAATTTTGAGTTGGTTCCGTCCGTCAAAGTGGTCCAAGCAACATCCAGTATCAATGCCCTACTATGAACTCCACACCGAACTATCTAACGAGTAGTTGCGATACATTGAACCTGAAAGAAATGAAGATTGAACTGAGGTGGATAGATTCCTTCTTCTTCAGGTTATGCTACTTAATCATCTGAGGTTCGATGTTAAAATGTAAAATTTCCGGGGGCAAGTCTGGGTAGAATGTCACCTTGCTGTATATCTTGTTTCTTTTCCCATAACCGTGTGATTGAATTCAACAAGCCATTATAAGTATCTTAAATAGTTACATTTTAATACGGTAGTAAATGATGATTCCTGGAATCTGTACATAAAGCCATAAACCACTCATATTCGTCATTCCTTGCGAAACTGATGTTAAAATGCCTGGCATGCAATTTGTCATTTCGGTATAAATAACCAGATGATCTTTATTTACTACTGGACTAGACTTTTCAGAGTATATTATATTCTCTAATGATCATAACCCGCATTTGCTTTTAATATGTGCTGACATGCTTTACTTTATCAGGAAGGGATCAAGCTGCTGAATACTTGGTTAGAAGGAGAACGATCATTTAATTTCTGCAAGTTTGTTGGACAGAGTACTGCAAAGCTTAGGCCTGATGAAATTCCATACTGTAAGACAATTTTCTTTTATAAACTTTAGATAGTGCTGGATGCAATAGTTTATCAAAGTCAACATGTAAGCAAGTGACATTATTTATTCTTCTTTTTTGAGGGGCAGCTGAAACATGGCCTTTTCTTATTTCTTTGCTCATTCAATCTACTTCGTTGGAAATATCCTCAAGTAAGCGGCGAATGCCAAAAATGATTTATGCAAAGACTCTTAGAGTGGTTGTGCAACGAGCAGAAGATGCTAAGTATTCAGGTGATTATTAGTAATGTAGTTGTTCATATGCTTTTCTTCTTTTCTCCTTTCACCCTTTTTGATTAAAAAGAAAAGAAATTAAAGTCTAAAATGAGTGCAGCAAAAAGAAGGGGCCGATCCTGGGAAGAAATAACATTTATGGGTACACCTGAGGTTCTACTCAATATGTGGACTTGAAGAATACAAACAAGCAGTTGATTTGTTTTTAGATTTAGGTTTTTACCATTCAGTGCTTGTCAAATTAACTGCTATTTTTTGTCAGTCTGGTGCACTAGCTGGGTGTGCCATGTATTTAAAAAATAAAGGATGTTTAGACACCAAAACTTGCCAATAAACAAAACACATCATTTTGAGCTTTTCACTAAGCACAGATCTTGTAGTCTTTTTGGTTTCAACTTTCAGCCTGGAAGTTCATGACAAAAGCTGAGAGATGGATGACATAATTACCTCTTGGGACTAAAGCTGCTGTTCTCAATAAGTTTTTCACTGTCATTTTATGGTAGGTAAAATGCTGCCTTTATCTCACGTGGTTAAATCCCTTTTTAACCACGTTTGGGATGTCTTGAGCAATGTCCCAAGCTTTCATTCAGAATATGGGATTATACTTCGGCATCTATTGGCAGTCAAGGATTATAGTTCGCAAATCAGGAAGCGCATTTACCGAAGTAATTTTTTCCCTAAACTTGGGGCTTTCAGTTCATGTCTCAATCACACAATCTTTCTTAAACTTTGTAATCTTACCTTATGTATTATGTCAATTTCCTATGGCAAGATTTGGTGCTTCTTTACATCGAGAATGTTGAAACAAGCTTGAATGGGAATGATATTCATCACATTTCAAAGGAGGAGGTTTTTCGGTACATCCTGACACTTCATTCACTTCTTGAAAATCCTCCTGGTGACTACCCTAATAATCTCAGGAAGACATTATCAAGGGTTTTGTAAAGATATGCTCATATATCAGGTATATCATTAGGCCTTCTAATATACACTTGCATTTGTGTGTGTTGTATTTTCATCACATCATTTTATCATCTGCTAGAGTACATTTTGTCGTTTGCTCCTTGTACTTTCTTTAGGGATGAAGGAAAGATTTCACGGAAGCTTGTTGAGTGTATTAATACATATTTGTTGAATGATGGCCCAAATTTGGGCTGTCGATTGTTGGAGATACATAATGTCTTGCAGCAGTTTCTGTTCCGCTGCTGGCTGACAACACATGATCGAGTTCTTAAGGTCTCATAATTTTACAGTCTGTATGCTATTGCTTCTACTTCAGCTTGCCTCTTGAGAGTTCACATTGCTTTTTTTTTTTTTTGATACTTTCACTGTAGGATGCACTTATGTTCTATGCAAGGTTACAGTTAAATTTACTAAGGAGTGTTAATGATGGATGTTCATTGGTAGAACAACTTCTGGACGTGGTTTGTAAGGATCTTGATCAGGGCAGTATGTCTAGTTCTTCCATTCCTTGGTGAGTTTTTCTATTGTTTCCCATTTTACTTATTTATTAACTAATTTTCAAGCTACTAACGTGATCTGTATGATCTTTCTCTCTAGGGGTGATGGAAATAAAGATGATAGATTTGGAGCTTTGAGTAGCTCACACTGCGGATTGGTGGAACTTGCGGCAATTATATTTTATAGGGTAGTCACTTGACACTCTGCAAATGGTTCTTGAATCTAAAACTTTTTCTATGTGGTTCCTTCTTTTTCTACTATAAGAATTTCTAGATTGCTTGCTAATATGATTATTCCTTAGGCTTGCCTTAATACAACACAAGTCATACCAACTGAAAAACGAGTTAAGAAGGAGCCTCCTGCTGTGCTTCTACGGGATGCACTCATGAATGGTAAATGGTTGTGGTAAGTTAGAAGCTAGTTTGAGTTTCATTCTATAAGGCTTTCTGTAATATGTCATGTGCTAACTTTGATTTGGAAAAACTTCCTACTGCACGTGTTTATGTGTTTATAGTGTATTATGATTTTGGGCCTGGGTTTTATTTGTTCATTCACCTTTAATGTATACATTAGATGTGCTAAGCATGATGTTATTTCATGCAAATGGTTGAAGTTGAAATGTAAGCAATTTCAAGAACAGTTTTTTACTATTGCTGATTTTATGTGATAGTGACGCCTTTTGAACCTCTTTATGGTACTGGGTTAGCAGTTATCTTAGAAAGGTTTCAGTAGTTAACATATAGCTAAATTGATGAGCTATGTCTAGTTGATGGGCTTTCTTTGTTAATTCAGATTATCTATTTAGTTTCTGATGTGAAATTATAGAGAATCTATTCTTGGCATAGGAAACTAGAGATATTTTAGTTTTAAGCATTTTCTGACTTCTATTGAATGATGTAATTTTCAACTTCTGTTTATTTTCTTTTTATATTATGGGCTCCTTATTAATAGCTCTACATAATGTATCTTTCTGACTTGTTGAAGATATCAGTTTATTTTGTCTGTTTTCTCTCCCAACTTCCTTCCTCTCCCTTTGCTTCCCCTTGCTCCTTTTCATCTATTGTTCTGCATCAAATTCTTTGCGAAAGAAATCTCATCCTTCTTTTACATGCGTTTCTCTCTAATTAGTTTCTTCATTTTTAAAAGAACGTAATAAGGAGATGATGTATTGGTTTGATGATTAATTGTTTTCATGTATTATGTTTTTGGCATTTAAACACCTTTAGGTCCTTCTCTTATATGGCTGAATATGTGTTGAAAGTTTTGAATGGAACATCAAAAAATCAAATAAAATTTCTGTTCCGGTAACCATTTGTAAATATTTTAGTTTACAAACTTTGATATTCTTTCTGCCAAGCATTTGAATTGTGTCTATATCATGTTTTTTCTTTCTTTTTCACCATTCTTATTTTTCATGGGTCCATTATGATAATTTTGTATAATCAATAGCGAAGTCCTTAGTATGGTGCATAAATTGCTTTCATTATGATGCGCTTAATTGATGGGCATCTTCACTTGGAGATTAAGAATCAATTGAAGATTATTGATCATTATTAGGAATCTCTCTACACTCCTATAAATGCAAATAGGACATATCATGTTGTGTGTTAATTAAATACTATTCTTTTATATTTACCATGTATCAGGCATTATTGATATGAGTGTCTCTATACCGAATCCTCATTGAGAATATGTGCTACAGGAGTGCTGCATTTTGCTCTCTCACTCGAAACTACCATTCCCACATCAGTAAGGACCTTTTCTTGTACTGGTTTGAAGGCATATGGATGAGCTTTGACAGGTAACTGAGTTTGAGTTCTACACTTGCTTTGGTCATCTATTTCATTTAGATATGACACCTCCATCCATATCAAATATATTCATAATGATAAATATTTGATGAACTAAGCTTGCTGCGTAGGATAAATGGACTGAATAGTGCTTTACCCTTTTTCTGGTCTGTCTTGTGCTACAAATCTTTTATAGGAACAAAAGTTCATACATATTTGAT
The DNA here is from genome assembly GCA_025563575.1 of Acacia pycnantha. Lineage (NCBI taxonomy): Eukaryota > Viridiplantae > Streptophyta > Magnoliopsida > Fabales > Fabaceae > Acacia > Acacia pycnantha. The sequence continues at coordinate 14,379 of JAMWYP010000838.1, forward strand.
TGTGAATTTTAGGTCATTCATAAATTTGTTTTACATTATTTGTTAGATCATGCTGATATAGTTTAATCTAATATTTTTTTAAATCTTATTTTGCACTTTGTTTAAGGGTTTTAAGCTTTTAAGCGTGGACTCGGATAATTTTCTTGTAGTTTCTAACTGATATACCGCAACAAAACACAGAATGATGCAAACTCCTCTTGCAGAACACTAAACTACACTTGTTGGTACATGACATACCTCAAATAACACAAACACAAACATACCATTTCATTCACGCCATTGCATATGAATCCTATGCAAACAGAGGTTGGATGGATTCCTATCATGTTACCTAACTAGTCCTAAGTTCCTAACAAATCCTTAACTATCTCCTAATTTCTATATATCACTTATAAAGATGGTACAAATGATGATGAGAGTGAAGATATAAGCAACAGTAAGAACACTAACAAAGACGGAGAATGAAAGGATTACAGTTCCTTTACTACATAGACACACACATAATATAAAGCAATACCCTTCAAGAACATAATACAGAACAGGTTTATGAACTATCGAGTGGTTGGCTCTCTCTACCAAAATCCTGACCAAGATCCTACTCCCCCTTCATTCTTCTCAGCTACTCTCTTTTTTTACATGCCACTCAACTTTTTAATTGCTCTCTCCTGCCCTTCTACTTTCTGTCTTATCTGATTTTTGTCCTCTACACTTTCTTCTGGACCGATAGTGTCCCATTTTCTACTCCTTGGCTACTCTTCTATCTCTCCTTGTTGGTAGCTGTAGGTTTAGTCCTGTCAATGGTCAATCTCATTCATTGAATTATTGTTGAGAAGCTTTTTGCTGTCATGCGTTCTCCCATTCTCTCCTTGGCCCTTTATCATTTTTGTTTTTCTTTCTTTCCTTCTCCCTCGGCCTTTTCATCCCTTGTCGTATGTCAATTTGTTATCAGAGTAAGGTTCTTCTTATTCCTTGTACGCTTTCTTTGTCAGAGAACACACCAGAATCTTGTAGAAAAGTGGCACGCTATAGTCCCTTCCACCTTTATTGAATAGGCTACTCAGATTTGGATGCTACTTGGATCAGGAGGGAGGAGTTTTATTGCTTAGAATCTGTCTTGCTGGCATTTTATCAGCAGTCTTCCCATCCAGAGGACAGTTCTTTCAAGGGTGATGGGAAATTTGGGAAGATTTACTATGTGTAAATTTTTTTAGAGATTCTAATTCTAAATACATACAATTTATGTTTTAGTTAGGATTTCTTTTGCTTTCATTTCATTTCGTTTTATTTTATTTTGTTTAAGTTACTATTATTATTTATCACTGTATTTAGGAATTTATAAATAGCCCTAGTTATTTTTTTAGGCATCATTGACTGAATTATTATTGAGAAGTATTATATAGTCGTAGCTCCCAGTCTCTCTTTCTCCCTTTATCTCCCCTGTCCTTTCTCTTTTCCCTTATCCATCACCCTTTTATTCCTTGTCCTACGTCAATGCTCCTCAAAAAATAGAGGATAAATTGAAATAATTCTAAGAAAATGAGGTTAAATGTCCAGAAATGGATTTGGAAACAATATTTTTAAATACATAAACACTAATTGGAACTATAATTAAGAAGAGACAGTACAATGTTCCAGAAATTTTGAGCAATCAACAGGACTGGAAGACTGGAGGAGTTTTGGTAGAGAAATCATATTTATTTCAATTGAAACATAGTGGCTAAAAACAGATTGGTGATTTTGCGATAGGTGAAGTTGAAATTATGGTTTGGCAGTGAGCTGAATAGGTCGGTAAAAGGATGAAGTGAGTAGAAGAGTAGAGCAGAGATGAATGACATGGTTGAGCAGATGGGAAAGGATGAATTGAGTAGAACAACAGAACAGAGCTGAATAGCTGGCATATCAGTGAGCAGTGAGAAGTGAGAACTGGGCAAAGAAGTAGAGGAATGATAGGATTAAGGTTAAAATTGAATGAAAGATGCAATTTTACCCAGAGAAATAAGTGTAAGTATCTTAAGTACTGACCTCTTTGATAGAAACGAAGGAGTACCTCCAAATACAATCAGAATAGACACAAGTGTGTTAAGACTAATATGTAATTAGTGTCTTGTACATAAGTGTCAATATTGTATTCAGATATGCTAGCTCTAGTTGCCACATGTATGGCCATGATTCATTTGTAACAATACCCTAATATCTATTCAGTCTATATAAAGCACAGTAACCTAAGGGGATGATTATCCTTTGGGCAATTCATTTCATCTTTTGTCCTTTCTCTTCTTGGTACCAGAGCCACCTTTTTCTTTCTTTATTATTTCTCTTTCTTCAGTCACTCATACCCGATGGCATCGTCCCCTTCTTTCTCCACTGGTACAGCTTCTTCATCCACATCCACCGCTCCTTCCGCCGCCCCCCATACTTATGCTCTTTTCCAGTCGTCCAGCCAAACCTCGTCGATCAAGTTGGATCGGACGAACTATCTGGTTTGGGCGTCCGTCGTATTGCCTCTGATCGAAGGCAACCGCCTTCAAAAGCATCTTGATGGAGCTGCCCCTGTCCCACCGATGACTACGGTGGTGCCGCCCTCCACCACCATCGTCCCCAACCTCGTTTTTGAGGAATGGTTCTCCGTCGATCGGATGCTCCTCGGTTGGCTTCGCAACACCATGACTCAGGATGTTGCGACTCAACTCCTCCACTGTCGAACGGCGTTTGAGCTCTGGTCTGAGGCTCGGTCCCTCACTTCTGCTGTTTCCAAGTCCCGTATAATGATTCACCGGTCCGAGCTCCATAGCACCAGGAAACATGGCCAATCGATGTCCGACTATCTTGCTCAGATGAAACGCATATCGGACCACCTTGCCTTGGCTGGAGCACCTCTTTCCACCGATGAACTCATCCTCCACACCCTCAATGGTTTAGATGGTGAGTACAATGCTGTTGTGGTTAAGCTTGTTGATCAAGATGGATTAACTTGGGTGGATGCCCAATCTGCTCTTCTTGCATTTGAGGCTCGTCTGGAGCAGTTGACAAGTTTTTCATCTCTGTCTCTGCAACCTAGCGCTAATGTCGCTACTTCTCCCTCTGATTCGTCTAGGCCTCCTCCGCGGGCTCCATGGCGTGGGGGCAGGGGAGGTCGTCCTAATCGCTCCAGGGGACGTTCTAATGGCACTTCTGGCACTAATAGCTCAGGACGCCCATTTTGTGCACTCTGTGAAAAGCCTGGTCACATTGTTGCTAATTGTTTCAAACGTTTTGATAGGAGCTTTCGTCCTCCTACACGTTCTCCTCCACAGGCTTATTATGTAGATGGTTTGGAGGCTTCAGATTCTGATTGGTATCTTGATAGTGGTGCTAATCACCATGTTGCTTCAGACTCTTCTCATCTTGACTCAGTTCAATCAGTGGGTAAGCCTTGTTCTCGTCTTTCTTCTTGCACTGGGTCTACTGCTGCGATTCATGGAATTGGTTCTGCTTCTATTCCCTGTTCTGAATCTCAACTTCAACTTAATGATGTTTTAGTTGTTCCTCATGTCACTAAAAATCTATTAAGTGTGAATAAGCTTGTTTCAGATAATCCCGTTGCTGTTATCTTTACTAATCAGGGCTGTGTTGTGAAGGATCAGAAAACAGGGTCTCTTCTGATGAAAAGCATTCCAAGACAAGGGCTCTATCCAGTGAGCAGCATTAAGGCTCAGGCACACTCTGCTTTTGCGTCCAGTACTGATGAGGACTTTAGGTTTTGGCATTTCAAGCTTGGTCACCCAAGCAATAAGATTTTACAACAAATTTTGAATGATTGTAATGTCAAAATTCGTATTAGTGACAATTTTGTTTGTGAGGCTTGTCAATCTGGAAAATCAAGAAAATTGCCTTTTTCTAAGTCCTTGTCTCATGCTTCTTCACCTTTTGAGTTGATTCACACTGATTTATGGGGGCCTTCTCCTATTCCATCTGGTCTTGGACACCGGTATTATATTCATTTTATTGATGACTATAGTCGTTATACCTGGTTTTATCCTCTTAAGAATAAAGGCGAAACTGTGATTGCTTTTCAACATTTCCAACAGATGGTTGACACTCAATTTCACACTAAGATAAAATCCATTCAGTGTGATAATGGAACCGAGTATAAACCTCTCATTCCACTTGCAAACAATCTTGGTATTATTATGCGTTTTACTTGTCCCTATACCTCTTCTCAGAATGGTAGAGCAGAGAGGAAGCATAGACATATTGTGGAAATGGGATTAACTCTTCTGGCCCAAGCACACATTTCTCTTTCTTATTGGACTGATGCATTTCAAATGGCGGTTTATTTAATTAATCGCTTGCCTACTCCGGTATTACAAGGGAAGTCTCCTTTGCTTGTTTTGTATAAAACAAAGCCTGACTATCACTCTCTCAAAACTTTTGGATGTGCTTGTTACCCTTGTTTGAAGCCCTACAATTCTCACAAATTAGAGTATCATAGCAAGAAATGTGTCTATCTTGGTCCCGCTTCAAATCAAAAAGGCTTCAAGTGTCTAAGCCCATCCGGAAAAATATATGTGTCCAGACATGTGATTTTTGACCCTTTTGTATTTCCTTTCATTGCAGGCCCTTCCCCTCCAGCAAGCCCATCAAGGGATTCTAATATTTCAAATTCTTTGCTAATTGCTGCTTCTATGCGTGAGACAAATGATGCTGATCAGCCCACTCCTCAACCCAGGTTTGCCTCAGCCCAATCTTCACCCAATCCTGGCCCACTACTCTCGGCTTCACCACCCTCTTCCCAGGCCCACTCTTCTCCCACTCATCATCTCCATTCTCCAACTTCACCCCAAGTCCCGTATGATAATTCTCCAACCTCACACACATCCGACACCCTCTCTACTTCGGCCCACCTTCATTCACTCCCTTCCTCGGCCCACCCTCCTTCCCCAAATTCTCATTCACCTATTTCACCCAATAATTCCCTGTCTTCTCCAAGTTCATCACCGAGTGAGTCTTCTCTGCCTCCAGGTTCTTCTACTCCTTCTCTCGGCCTCTCTCCTTCTCCTTCTCCTTCTCCTTCCATCTCTCCACCAAATATCCATCCCATGGTTACCCGGGCTAAATCTGGAATTGTTAAACCCAAATATCCTTTTATTGGACTGCTTGCCACTGAAACTCCTCTTGCTTTGTCTCACGCTGCTGAACCACATTCTGTCTCAGCTGCTTTGGCCTCTCCCCATTGGCTTCAGGCTATGAAGGATGAATATGAGGCTCTCTGCCGCAACAAGACCTGGATTCTTGTTCCCTTTCTTGGTCAGAAGCTTGTTGACTGCAAATGGGTTTTCAAAACCAAATTTAATGCTGATGGTTCCATTCTGAAACATAAAGCCAGATTAGTGGCTAAGGGTTTTCAACAATCTGCTGGAGTTGATTATGGTGAAACATTCAGCCCTGTTGTGAAACCCACTACCATTCGTCTTATTCTCACCTTAGCATTCAAATTCAGATGGGAAATACGTCAATTGGACGTTAATAATGCTTTTCTGAATGGTTTCTTGAAAGAAGAAGTGTTTATGAGTCAACCTCCTGGTTTTAAGGACTCTGGAAATCCCACCTCTGTTTGTCGTCTTACTAAGGCCATCTATGGCCTCAAGCAGGCTCCACGGGCATGGTTTGAGAGATTGAGACATACCTTGGTCAGCTGGGGATTCAAGAATGCTTGTACTGATGTTTCTCTCTTCTTTCTCAAGAGTAATCGCCTTATGGTATTCATTCTTATCTATGTGGATGATATCCTTATTACTGGAAATAATGCAAGTTCTGTTCAAAAATTCATTGTTAAGTTGAATGAAGTATTTTCTCTTAAAGATTTGGGTCCTATTTATTACTTTCTTGGTCTAGAAATTCATAGAGACATTTCTGGCTTTTATGTAAATCAAACCAAGTATATTCTTGATTTACTAAGAAAGTTTCAAATGTCTGATTGTGCTCCCATGCCTACACCTATGGTCACCAGTAGACAATTTTCAGCTAATGATGGGAAAAAGCTGACAGATCCATCTTTGTACAGACGAGCTATTGGTTCTCTACAATACTTAACGACTTCTAGACCGGATATAGCTTATTCTGTTAACAAGCTTAGTCAATTCTTGTCTCAACCAACTGAGGTTCATTTTCAAGGTGTCAAGAGAATCCTAAGATATCTCAAAGGGACAATTCATTATGGCTTACATATTAGACCAGTAGGATCTCTTCAGTTGATGGCTTTTACGGATGCTGATTGGGCAACTGATCTTGATGATAGAAAATCCGTGGGTGGCTATTGTGTGTACTTGGGTGGAACACTTGTTTCTTGGTGCTCTAAGAAGCAACGAGTAGTTTCTAGAGCTAGCTCAGAATCCGAGTATCGTTCTCTTTGTGATGGAGCAGCTGAACTTAAATGGATGCATTCTCTATTGACAGAAATTGGTCTTCACATTCGCCTACCTTTAACAATCTGGTGTGACAATTTAAGTGCTCAAGCGCTTGCCTCAAATCCAGTACATCATGCTCGGAGCAAACACATTGAGATTGATGTTCACTTTATTAGAGATCAAGTTTTATCTGGTTTCATTAGAGTTAAATATGTTCCCTCATCTCACCAGATAGCTGATTGTTTTACTAAAGCACTATCTCATTCTCAGTTTTCTCTTTTTAGGCACAAACTTGGTGTGTGTCCCACACCCTCTCGTTTGAGGGGGAATGTTAAGACTAATATGTAATTAGTGTCTTGTACATAAGTGTCAATATTGTATTCAGATATGCTAGCTCTAGTTGCCACATGTATGGCCATGATTCATTTGTAACAATACCCTAATATCTATTCAGTCTATATAAAGCACAGTAACCTAAGGGGATGATTATCCTTTGGGCAATTCATTTCATCTTTTGTCCTTTCTCTTCTAAGTGTCAATGCCAATCATTCTCACATCTATTTATAGAAATTTATAACTGACTCCTCAAACATATTTTAAATGGTGGCTAAGTGGTGGCGCTTGTTTGCTACATGTGATCAACGTGGGTAGTTTCTGGCCAGCTTACTTATCTTTGTTACCTTTGTTTGACCTGGTATCTCACCACTCTCCAGCAGCCTTTCACATGTTGGTCTCCTGCTGTAGGTGCACAGAGGCCGTTGAGGTGTTAGCAAGCTTAAAAGTCAAGTGATCAAAGTAGACATTCAAATAATTGGATGTTTGTAAAAAATTTAGGGATGCATGTGTACATGGACATAGATTGGGACTTATGCTACTTTCTTCCTTTCTGTTTTTTTTTTGGGGTGTGTGTGTGGGGGGTTGTTTAGGATCTTAGTTCTGGTCTTGGAACTGAGTTTGGGGGAATTTGTCAGTTTGCACTGTTCCTCCTGTAAAATTTTGCTGAATGACCCTGAATCCGGGGATTGCTGTCTTCCCTTGGCAGTATGCTAGCTCTGTGACTCCTATCATTCATTTCAGCCCCTTGACTATGATACAAGGTTGTTTTCATTGGTGTCTCTCTAACTGATTTTTAAAGTTTTGATCTAAGAACTTTGTCATATTAATATCATTTTGTATCTCTTCTCCATTTCTTCTTTGCATATTTCCCAAGTAAAATATCTTATCCTTGTGATTTTTATTGCCTTTCGTTCTTTGTTCAAGTGATATATCTTCATTTAACCAGAAAATGTACTTAATTTTGTTGACGACTGATGATTGATAATTTGCTGGTTTTGGGTTGATTGTTTTCTTTAAACACTTTTTTATTAATATTTGCTTAGTTTCAGTTGAATATCTGTTTATGCATGAATGAGACATTTTTAGTGGGAATAGAATTTTCATGATGATGACTATATTAACATATTTGGGATAATGTTGCAGAATTCTGAATTCTGCAAATCTGGAGCGTGCTTATGATGGATTGTTGTGGACTCTGCGGTGTGTTGCTGTCATAAATGTTTTCTTTACTGTATTTTCCTGTTTGGCCAGGTCATATGCATGATCACAAGAGTGTGGTGCCTGTGTACTTTAGGTCTAGGAGTTTATTCATTTTTCTTTTAATAATATATTTGTCATTATTGGGGTTCACTTTACTTTGTATATGGACTATGGCTGGCCTCTAAACACAGTGAATTCTTGTCTGTTTTCTTGCATCTAAAGGAGTTTGCAGGAGCTTTCCTTGGTCCTGTTGCAGCCAAATATAATGCTGGAGATCTCATCTACGTCACGTTCTGCCTTAAATGAGGTCTTTCCCTGAAGTTTGCTTGTTTGTTTTTAAATGCATGCTAAGCCGAATATCTCATTCCTGCATTTTATATAGAAAAAGAGTTTGGTTTTCAAGTTGAAATTGACTGTGGAAGGTCAATAAGATAATTGCTCATTCATTTTTATATTGCTGGAATGCTGGGAGGTGAGGTTGTTATGGAATAAGCAATTCTGGGTCCTTGATATATCAACATGATTAATGTTCACTGATCAGCGCTTTTTATTAAATTTGGATGAATTTTGGGAGAAAATCGCAAGATACATCCAAATATATACACCGAGGGCAATTCAAAAGAGTAAAGGCTAATAAATGCTAGAAAAACTTTACAATAAAAAAGTATGTATAATAAAAACAAGATATTCCCACAAAAGTGATGATATCTTATTCTTTATTGTTATTCTTTTACCTACAAAAGTGTTTCATTAATAAAATTCCCTATAAGTTTTTTTTTTTGGGACCGGTGCTATGTATCTGAACTATTTATTGGCCTGGGATTTTTTCCCCTGAATTGGCTGCGTTGAGCATTGAAATAGTGAAGAGATCCTTACTGAAGAAAAAGGGAATGGAAAATTGTTGGGAGAGACAAAATTGCTGGTTCTATATCTCTGATTTTTGCTAATTGAAAATTCTGAATAATCTGTCTTCCCAACCCAAAAGATTCACTGAAGGAAAAACTTATTACTCCCTCCGGTTCTATATATAGGTACACATTCTAGAAGAAACTGATTGTCCCTTTTATTAGTCACTTTGCATAAAAAGATAGACTATTAATTATTTTCTTCCAGTTTTACCCTTTTGCAATTTACGAGCAGCTTAAGAGTTTGCATAAGAGAGATGAGGGTTGATGTTACATTTAACAAGGATAAATTGAGAAGTTTTTTCTTTTTCGGACAATATCAATAATTTAACTACCTTTTCTTGGTTTCAGTGAGGTAGTTAAACATGTACATGAGTTTTATGTAGGACCGGATGAAGTACTTCTTAGTCACTGAACTCTGGTACTTAGACTTTGTAAGTTTATTGAACAAAAAGGGAACGGAATTTCCTGCACAGATAAGAATCTTTGTCCGTCCAATTTATGCTTAATGAAATCTATTAAGAATCTTTCATTCAAATTCAAAAGTGAATATCTGTCTGCTGTTGCTGAACTGAGTCACTTGATCAATAAAACCTAGTTGGAAAACCACTCTATTGTTATATTGGTTGGTTACTCTTTCTGGCTGCTAGTTTTCTTTCGTGCTTTAACTTGCTTGGACCAATTATTGCAGTTCATTAATGGCTGGCAACTGATATGGAATACCACAGTGCATGGATTGCCAATATACAGCAATATAACTGCTATTGTAAATTTTTCTTGGAAATTTTATTATTTATTTAATGCTTGTTGTATAGCTTCTTTCTTGCTAATTTTCTGTTTAAATTGTGATTTTAATGAAGGTTGATGCTGCTTTGGCACTTCTTGGCAACTTGACCTCAAATGTGAGTAAATGATCATCCACAATGGGGAATGTCATTAAGAAAAAATCTTATTGCATTTACTTTCTTCATTCCAGGATCTAATAAATGCATGCGTGATACCCCAAGATGTTTGGGACCTTCAATTATTTAAAAGGCCACCATCAATGTAAGTTACCCTTTTTCCTCTTACATTTAGAAGGTTTGATCCTTGGACCTTTACCACACCCCATCCATCCCTTGCCACTTGAGCTAACTTTAGGTGGCTCCAATTTAAGTTACTTTAATCTTAACTATATCTCTGAAAATATAACTTTTAGATTGTTACTTAAAGGTGTTTTACTTCCCAAAGCTTTACTCAATTTCCAATTTGGTCCTTGTACTTCAAACATTTTATTGTGCTGTTGATTTTATGTGGATGTGACCTACCATGTATTCATGGTTTACCCCAAATTATCTAGCCCTTGCCCTTTAACCTAGGTGGTTACTGTGACACCATATATTTTAAAACAATGTTTAGCCAAAATTTTTAAGACTTCAAACCTAGCGATACGTAAACATATAGAGGAATCATGAGCCTTTTGAAACATTTCTAAACCCACAAGGATCCCACCAAACTTGAAAAATGTCCTGAATCTGATATAAATATAATTATCACTTATACGATTACTATCATGGTTTTAATATGATTGGCCATGATTGAATGCTTTTGCCGGCTTAATGATTGTTGTGGTTGTAAAAGCATTGTTAGACAAATAAAACAAAAGCATGTCATTCAAGTCACTCAACAAACTCAATTATATATTATCCATGGGTCTATAAATGTCTCAAATTCATTTGCATGCCTGCATACCATGAATTTGCCACCAAATTAAATTGGGCTGTCAAATTCTGGGTATGTTTTAGAAGCTAATTGGTGATCCTTAGGTTATTTAGATTTGAAAATATAGAGATGCACATGCATTGTGCCTTCAAAGAGAAAAATAGTTGTCCATTATTCTTGGCTTCTGTTATTATATTCCTTTTATTATTGCTGTATTCATTTTTAGAGTGTAATTTACTTTATATGCAGGCCAACCTTGTATTTCTTCACATGTTACTTTTTGAGGAAGAACTCTCATGTGAGTTTTTCAGTATCTTTTTTCTTTTGACCCTTCGTGACATCTGCTTACCTGATGTTTGGATTATTAGTTGTCTCAAAAGCTTAAGAAAATACAGAATAACTTCTACTGTGTAGATTGTGAATTCAGTATAAGTTTTTGAAACAATTAGTTCTATCTACAAGGATCATAAGGTGTGTTTTCTCCAAATTACTTCAAGTTATACAGAGAAATTTGCATAAACAAGTTTCAATAAATGTGATCGAAAAATAAAATTAAGAAATTTTAAAATCACGAGATTTTATTGCTGGGAACGAACAGAAACTTATGAGGTGCTCCCAGTGGGGGCATGAAGATCCCTATTCCCTAGTCACATGGCATGCAGTGTGAAAACATAAATACTAGTTCATTATGCTCCCCTTTACCCTGCATGCGGTGTGCTGGTTAAAACCTTATCTTTGTTGTCAATGGCATGTAGAGACTGAAAGAGAGAAAGCCAAGGGGACAGTGAGAAGGAAACAGACGTGTTTGGAATATTATTTTGTAATTTAAAAGAAACTTACACAAACAGGTTTCAATAAAAGTGATCAAAGGATAAATTCAAAACTCAAATGTGATGTATCTGGCATTAATAATATATATTGCTAAGACTCAGAGAGAACTGTGCAATTTTGTACATCTCTGGGGTAAGGGGAGAGTTATTTACTGTTTTTATATCTCTAGTTATGCAACAAAAAATAAATTAATGTGATTTTTTTCGGTATGAATAAAATCATAAATATGCATTTTTTGCTATGAATTCCATGCTTTAGTGTCCCTGTTGAGCCCAACATATTTGCCATCTCCATGTCATGCAGGTTGACCTCCGAGATATTTTATATTTAAGGAAGAACCTTTTGAGAGCAGCTTTGAGTCATCTTAATTGGAAGGTGTGGTTGCTTTAAATTATCATACAAAGTACTCTAGTCCTTCATTTTGTTGATTAGTAAATAAACAATATATTGGCACAATTTGGAACCCTGTGTGAATATTTTGTATTCTCCTTTTATTCAATGCAGGGATCTTTAACATTAAATGAACAGATGGTTTTATGGCTTCCTACAGCTGTGTATGCTCTTTGTTCTGGTCATGCTCCTTTTACACAATGCTTTAAAGAATTTCCTTTGTTGTCCTACTCGTTGGATATTGCTGAGGTTCTAGATGACTGTCATAAGGTGTGGCTTAATCACTCTTGCCTACTTCCTACTGTCTTTGTTTTTGTCCATCATTTTACTTAATGTCTTTCCTAAGAAACTAAATTTTGATTTTGTTTATAGATAGAAAACCCTAAACACCAGAGTCTACATGATTTTTTGGGTTGCTCTGTGGAAGCTCTAACCAAGATTGACAGCGGTTCTAAAGTTGAGGTGCATATCTGTCAGTTTATGCAAGTCTTATATGAATTTGAATAACCCAATTATCCCATTTCAGGTTTTCCAACCACTGAGTAATCATCTAGTACATCTTCCTCGGGAAATAAGTGACCAGCTATTGCTTGAAATGGAGACCTCCATTCTTGGTTCTCTAGTGGTAGAGGAGATTAAAGAGAGACAGTTACCTGATGTTTTCTTCTTTTGTTCTCTTTTGTCGAACTTTCTCTATGGGTCATTTTCTACAAGGTTAGTCTTGTTATATTATAGTCATCTTCAATTTTCACCATAATTTTTGGTTCAAGGTTCTGGTTTATACACCTCTGTCTCTTGATAATTTTATTATTCAGGTTCATTGTCCCATTGCTTTGGCTGTACTTGTAATATTTTGGCATGATGCCTTGTGTTAACCCTGAATATGAGGAGTTATGCCTTGTGTTGTTGGAGGGTTCCGCATTCCATGTGGGGTATTTAGAGGTGTATAAACCAGAACCCTCTTATATACCTCATTGGTTGCATTCCATGCCATGCTATTCAATGTGGGGCTTGGACACCCCATAATACCATAGCTTCCATTAGTAACTTTGGACATTTTTTATTTGGCATGTCAATATATTTTACTATGCATCATGTCTTACTATTAGCGGGTTCGTTTTATAGCTTTTTGTGTAAAACATTTGACTAGTTGAATTATGCCAAATGTGTCATTGTCAACTTCTTAGGTAAGCACTATTGTAATAGGTTTCTAAACTTGACAATGCCATCTCACTTGATTTCTTTCATCAATTTTATTTTGTCTGACATTTTTATCAATATGTGCTTTTTTTCGTTTTAGGAAAACAAATGTTGCATTTCTCTCAAAATTAAGCCAGTACCTGCTAGTGATGCTTGATTATGCTGTCAATATTATTCAACAAGACAATGATTTCCGGTCCCTCAGTTGCCTAAGTAATGATTCTACATGTGATGAAAGAAAATCTATTGTTGCTTCTATTCGGAGCTTTCTTTCTTCTCCTCTATTTAATGAATGGAGACATCAGAAGGCAATGGAGTTTTCCTCATTTGGAGAGGTAATCCAATATGTGGAGAGACTCTTGAAAGCACTTGTTAAATTATATGAAGATTATTCTCAGCGTATAATAAACCTCCAGTCTGAGATAATTGCGCAAGACTTAGCTGCAACTGATGGTATTCAAAGTTCTTCACCATATGATAGCAGAAAAATTAGGATTATGGATGTGGAATTGGATGTTAACGATGATTCTGGAGATGTGGATATATTGACAGTTGGGAAAAATGTTACCAGTGGCATTACGTTTTCTGCTGAGAAGTGGAAAATGGGCATGATATCACTTATTTCCTGTTTCTTCTGTGCTTCACAAGTTATTACATGGGACATGCTGTTCAATTTACTGGAGAATGAATCTGATCTGAAGGTTCTGTTCAAACACAGTTGCAATGGCTTACTATTCAGTAATTCAATGTTTTTCTTGTCTTTAAGTGATTTCTTTTTTCCCTTTGTTAATTCTTATACTCTCAAATTCAGGTGAGAGGAAAAATATTGTACCATCTCTGTCAGCATCCTTACTGGTCATATTGTGCAAAGTTTATGCAATTGGTATGGGAATAATTGGATCTATAGTTTAGTAGCTTATATCACAATTTTCTTTTTGAAGAAAAATTACATGCTCCTAATTATCTTCAATATTTGTGCTAATACTTGTCTTTTACAGGTTAATCTAATGAATGATATGATTGAAGAGCATATTAGAATGAAGGTTGATTGTGGTAATGTACTGGCTGCTGCCCATGGTTTACTATCTACTTTGTCATTGTTGGATGCAGCCGGTAAAGAAAATTGTGGCCTATATTTGAGGGAAGATGAAACTAAACAGGTAATTTCAGAATTCATTATATTTGTGTTCTAAGGAATAGACAATTGGTCCTTATAGTTTGCAGATAGGATATTGTTAATTATACAGAATGGGATTTTAAAAGCACAACTAGGGCTCGCATTGAACCTTCATGAACCCAGCTTGATCTGATCTTTAAAAAGAAAACCCAATGACCCTAAAAAAGACTGGGCCAGATTGGAC